>VZTU01032488.1:703822-717507 GCA_013400835.1 Zapornia atra
TGAGCTTTCATTACCTGCCTAAGCCCTGGTGCTAACTGAAGCTCTTACAGCCCAGTAACACTGGCACGGCATTAGTGAGCTACAGGAATGAATCCCTTGCGAGCGCAGAGCGTGTTTTACAATCGCACTCCATCNATGTGACTCCTGCCCTCTCACTCCACAGGGCCTCCTTTATTTCCCTCCCTCTCACAGTTTCTCTGAGCACTACTCATATCATGGGAAGGAAAGTTAAAACAATTAAGACCTTCAGTTGCCCCGTGACATTAAAAAATTGACTCACTGCAAACCCATTCTCTGCCAGGCCAACAGATGACCCAACTCATCAAGGACCTGGTCAGGCCAACAGTATTGAACAGTATTTTCTCCTTCCTTCCTTCCCCTTCTCCCATTACAGGAGCCTTGGAGAGGGCTCTGCATGTTTATGGCTGTTTGATCTGCAGCCATTGCCTTTGAGGTAAGTTTCCCAGCCAGTACTTGACTGGGGAACCTTAAGGTTTGCCCTGCACCAAATTTATTATATTCAAATTAAATTTAAAAAAAATTAAATTAAACTAGTCACCTGCCTTCAGCAGATCTTCCCCCTCAGTGATGAACAAAAACATCCCCATATTCAACTTTTTCATTAAATGTAATGGAATTCTCCAAGCTCAACTCCTCATTTTTATGCACTTTCACTGTCTCACAAACACTGTTGGTCTCCGCCTCAGGCAGTGGTACTACAGTATCAGAGATCTGTTGTGCTGTTAGTAAACATCTTAGGGCTTCCCTGAAACAAACCCAATCAAGATCTCCAGACCAGGGCAACCACTGCAAGCCCAGGGCAGGAGAATCACCGTGTCACAAGACTAGACCATCTATCTCACAGCCCTGTCTGGGAATCGGTCACATCAGAACAACTGGCTTTGGGGAATCACTATTTGCATGCTGGGCTGCCTCCCTCCCAAATATCGCTCCAATTCAGAGGAGTGAGTATATTTTTGATGGGGGGCAGTGTGCAGTTGGATTCTATGCAGGAATTCATCCACCTTACCAGTCATGCAAATAAAGTATGCTCTGCAATTCTTGCACACACCCCCTTATCAGTTGGCTCAATAAAGAAAGCAAGCTTTGAGAACCTAAGCCCTTAATCACAGGGAACACAAAGAGCTTTCCAGGAAAATTATTTTTCTTGTCTGTTTCAACAGAAAGTCATCACATAACTGAAGTGGCACATCTGTGTGATGGATGCTGCCACAACACTCAGCCTTTTCACACTGAAGATTGATGGCTCCTAGGAATAGGTAAATGTCATTCACCTAAGAACTAGGATCCAAGCTTCAATGGAATAAACAGACCTTTCCTGCATCTACTAACCACTGAAGCATTTCCTAGGCACAACAGACTCCATCAGTGCCAAAAAGAGAGAAGGTCACTGCACAAAGAGTCTCAGAGCAGCAGTGGGTACTAGCAGTAGCCAGCTCTGCTCACAGAGATAAAATGACACCTTCTACCTTCTACAGAGAATCCCTTTAATTCCTCCAGGTCTGGGGAAAAGCTTTAATTCAGAAGACTGAAGCAATGTTTATAAAACATCACAGCATTGAAATTAAGAGAGTTGCTCCTACACACAGCAGACTTGCAGAATGAGAACCAGAATCAGTGTCTTATTTGGAGAGTTCTGAAAGGGGCAGGTTATTTGTCTTGGTGCCTGTCTCTGTTACCTGCCTCTCGTGTCTCAGCACTACTTCTGCATTCATCAGCAAGGCCAGTTAAAAATCGCCTGAACTGCCATTTGACCAAGTGCTTATCTGCACAACTGCACAACCCATACCATCAGTTAGGGAAAAACAATTTCCCCAGCTACTAGAGACAGCCTAATTACCCAATCTGACAGGTTATTAATGGTTCAAGTCAACAAAAAGTATAATGGATGCTGATAAGCACAAGCTGCCTGGACATTTGGCACGTACAAACCAGCTAGAAATCACTGCTGTGAAAAGCTGCCACTGGCCACAGGACTAAATTGTCTGATCTCTCAGGGTTATTTAACAGGTCCATCAACATGATAAAGAGACAAACTAGCAAGTTTAGTCCATTAATGAGGACTGTGAAACAGCCTAACAGGATAAAAGATATTTATGTTACAGGTTAATGTAAAAATAAATCTCTGCTTCATTCCTTTAGAATTACAATACCCTCCCTCCCTTTTACAGGGCTACTCTGGGGACAAAAAGCATGTTATTGTCTGTGCTAAGGAGGAGAGCAGTACACATAAGGGTTCACAAGGAAATGGGCAGCAAGAGTCAAGACAGAGCCATTTTTTAAAGCAATTGTCAGTCCTCCCATAACTCACCACAAGCGCTGCACTATTTCATGGGTCTGTTTTACAGACCCAATTACTAGACTCACATGATCCTGTAAGAATCTCAGGTTTTCATTTCAAAGAGGAGAAAGAGACATATCCCTTGTAGGTACAGACAGCAGCGTATCCCAAACAGCTCCAAGCCAGAAAACCTAAAAAAGGAACTCATGCTGTCAGTTGTTTATTGCAATCTCAGGGTTTTCCAGGCCACTCTCTTTGCCATTTGGCACCTTTCTCCCCAGGTATAAATGTGAGCTAGCAGCACTGAGGCCATCTAAGGATGAAAAGAAGGAAACAGATTTGTCCCATAGGCTTCAACTCCTCATTAGCACATTTCAACACTGACTGTCCCTGGAACAACTGCACACAACAGCAAACAGCAGCTGCACCTCCAGCACCCATGAGACAGGTTTTTCACAGATAACTATTTAACTTTAATCTGGTTCATTGGTTTCTTTGTTTTTAATTAAGTAGAACATTTATCATTGTGTTTTGCTGCTCCAATTCCCTGTGAGCTCTTTCCTCCATCACTTCTGCAGGTAGTTCATTTCTCAGCATAAGCATCCATCCTCTATTTCTCATGCAATAAAAGGGCTTGAGGGGGCTACTTGAGCAATCAGTACTCCAGTAGATCTTATGTATGTTTTGAGACATGCATTAAGCAAAACTTTACACCACTGAAATATTCATCTTGGCAGATTCCCAGCAATGTTACAACAACACCTTAGAAAAATATGAGAGGAGACACCTACCCACTTAAGTGCATGCTGGATAACATGTTTGACTGGCACATAACATGAAGATATTTCAGCTCAGGATGTTCCACATTTATAACAGCTTGTACACCCTAAAAATAACAGTCCTTGTGGCTCACTCAATGCTTGCACTGCTTGGAGCACTTTAGGCCTAAAGCCCAACTCTATTCCAGATAAAGCAACTATTGATTTCCTTGGGTTATTTTTTTTCTACGCCAGCAGTAAAACTACAGATATCTACATAATCATTCTGCAGCCAACTCAAATCCTGTAAACCACAGCAAAGTTAAATGCAAAGCAATTTTGATTGAAACTGCCAAAAGCACCACATCAAAATCAGAGGGTTTCACTGACGTTAAAACCTTCCGACACCTTCTCCAAATCACAATACATCTAGTGAACACTGATGGTTCACACTGTCCACAAGACTATTGGTGATAGCAGAGATTGCAGACATGTCATGGATATAATTACAGCCAAAAAAGTCCTGATATAAGCTGCATGATACTATTAGTCTGGGATACTGTTCTTCAGGCAGTGGCAAAGGGTGGCTTCCATGTTCTAAGATCAGGCAGAACAAGATGCTTCCCTTAAAACACTCCATAGGAAGTTTGAGACTCAGAAGGCTCAAGGAAAACAGTCCACTGCTGCCATGAGGTCCATCTGGCCAAAACACCTCCCCAGCAGGCAGCTGTTCTGCTTGAAAGACATTTTCACACCCTGGACCAGACACTGAAGAACAGCAAAGGAGGCAGCTGATGTTAAAGCAATTCCAAGAGGGTCCTTTCCTACCAATCACTGCTGCAGATTTTTTTTTAATTAGGTGAAAAAATTGGGCAATGATACCATAATTGCTTAACATCTAAACTAGTCAGGCCAAAAAGGCAGTAATTCTATTGGGTTGGTTTCTGAATAAACAAGCTAGACGTCTCTCTCCTTTATTATAAAGGGGTAATACAAGTTATCAGTTGTAACCACTACACAACTGCTCACCTGTCTGATGTTCTTCACTTGCTTCTCAGTATCTTCAAAATTAGGCTTTGTACCAGTTCATTACTGCAGAATATCTGGGGGTCCTGGAGGCTCTGGACACTCCCACATGTCAGTAACACATGGAATAACACCACAGCCCAGTGCTAACTATGCACTGCCAGTGAAGTTCCCTTCACAGCAGGTTCCTGGCCCCACAGATGACCTTGCATACTGCCCCACTGTAAAGATTTTTAAAAAAAATTAAAAATTTACTTATAATGCCTCTGTAAGTGCATAAATATTTCCAGAAAAAAAAAGCATTATCAAAAATGGTATGATGAAGTCCAAGGAAACACAGCATCTTTGGACAACATATAGTAACCAGCAGTAATGTGGGGTCTTGTTCTTTACTGCCATTCCTTTTCTCATTTCTAGAGTACAAGTGCACATGATTTCCACCTTTGGGATAAGGATCTTCAAACTTCTGTCTAAGTGCTTTGTACATTCTAAGGTCAAGAAAGCTGACAGGGCACAAAACAAACACATTTTCTACTACTGGATTACAAACCTGCAGAAAACTCAGGAGCATATAAAGGAAAAAATAGACCAAGTGGCAGGAAGATCTCAAGGAGGCAGCATAAACACTTGAACCAATATTAGACAAACAGCCCTAAGCTTTTCTTCAACGTGCATATGCAAAAGTCAAGCAACAGAGCGTATATGCAACTGTATTTTACCATTCTGCCTCCCCTGGCTGTTTAAAAGCTACAACACAGTATAGCGTTTATTAGCCTTGCTTTACAAAGCCATTCGCTTCAGGGCTGCGTTCTGATTTCAGAAAAACTTCTCCTTTCATGCCACTTGAGGTACTGTCTAAAGATGCTCAGGAAAACGTCGGCAGCCTCTCTCCCTGGCACGGGCAGATTTTCCCCAACTTCTTTCACATTGCGACATCTACCACAAGAGGGAGCAAAGAGTTCACCTTCCTTAAATTCTCCATGCCAAAGAAAACGCATAGATAAGCGGTTCGATGCTGTCCTTACCTATGAACAAGCTCAGGTTAGGGATTTACAATGCTTCTAATGCAGAACGTAGGTCTTCAGACAATTAAAAGGGTCATTTTTTGCCTTGAGAAAGGTGTTGCCTCACATCCACGCCGTGCACAGCCCTCTTCAAAGCCAGCAGATGCTGCAGAGCTCACCTGGGGAACAGACACACAGAGTGATGCCACAGGCTGGTAAATTCAAGACAAACCTGACAGAAAGAAACCTGCAGCTTCATTGCAGCAGTGTCACCAGGATGTTTGCAAGAAACTGACAAGCATTTCTGAACATGTTGGATATGCACGTGAGGGAGGGGGACAGATGAGGAAAGCTACACTCTTCTAATTGCATGTCCTGCTTTTAACAGCAGTGTACTGTGACTGCTCATTAAAACACATCAGAAAATAGCTCCATTTAAACAAAAATCCCCCTAAACCTTTCTTTTGCAGCATACATGACTGCAAAGAGGGAACAGACTCTTTGCATAGGAAACTCCCTAGTCATTCCTTCTTCCTCTCTCTCTCCATCAGTACCAAACTCCCCTCCAAATCATCAAAACTCTTTTTTAGATTCTAGCCATTACAAAACTGAATAGTCACAATGATTAGAAATTAATCATGAATCTGGGCAGTTACAGGTTGCTGTTGAAACATTATGACACCCCTGTTAAAAGCAACAACAAATACCCCATTCCAGCAGAGCAGCGAAGCAGGTGCTGAAGCCCACTGACAATCTATAGCAGTTCTCACTACACTACTACAGCACTAAGTACCCAGCCCCGCTCAGTTCCAGACTGCATTTGTGCCATCATTCCCTACTGGTTTCCAACATGCAGGTGAGGGGCTTCCTCACCTCATCTGCCACTTAGTTGTTTCCTTTTGCTAATTCACTCTATTCCACTTCCACAAAGCTAATTACAGAGTAATAGCCTTGTCTATTCATGAAATAGAGAAGGGAAGCAGCTAATGTCAGCGTCTCATCCCTGTTTTCAGTCTGTGGAGCCAAGTCACAGACTCTTCCCAATTTACAACAACAAACAGGTGCCCTTTTACTTCCAACATCCCCGTGGAGCCTCCAGGAGCTCAGCTTGGCTGTAGACCACAGTCACTATCCTCTGATCTTGACAGCAGCAGTCACAAACACCATCAGTGGCACTTGCTGTTACTAAGTGTGGGGCTCTCTGGTCCTTAAAAAGACAGGAATGGGTCAGAGGAGCAATCCACAGAGCAGTACAGGAACCTCACTGCAGCCACATCTGTGTCATGGTAAACGTCTCATCTATTAAGGAAGCATCATGAACACACAGGCTCACCAGAAGAAATGTACTGCAGTGCTCTCTTACCTATTGACGGAATTTTGTCAGAACAGATGCAGATTCCAATCAATTTCTACAATTAGACCTAGTATAAAATTGTTAGTGGATTAAAGTGGGTGCATTAAAGGGGTAGTCCGATTGTTCAGTCAATGGGGCTGAACGTGGGCAACACTTCATGTATCACACAACAGCCCACCACTCTTCCTACATCCCTCCATGCCTTACCTCCCCACATAAAATGATGGCAGCAGCAAAAAGTGTTACAAAGAAATAGAAACAGGGGTTGAAGCAGCAATCACTCCATTTGAGGAAGAGACAGAAAGATAACACAGAGATGGCACATTACTCCATTGGGCTCCATTAGAAGAGGGGTGGCCAGCAGGGACAGGGAAGGGATTGTCCCTCTCTACTCTGCCCTCGTGAGGCCCCATCTGGAGTCCTGTGTCCAGAGCTGGGGCCCCCAATACAAGAAAGATGTGGAACTGTTGGAGAGGGTTCAGAGGAGCCACGAGGATGATTAGAGGGCTGGAGCACCTGCCCTACAAAGAGAGGCTGAGGGAGCTGGGCTTGTTCAGCCTGGAGAGGGGAAGGCTGCGGGGGCACCTCATTGCAGCCTTCCAGTCCCTGAAGGGAGCTTATAAGCAGGAGGGGATTCAACTTCTTAAAAGAGCAGATAATGGCAGGACAAGGGGAATGGATTAAAACTAAAGGAAGGAAGGGTTAGATTAGATATTAGGGGGAAGTTTTTTACAGAAAGAGTGGTGAGGGGCTGGAACAGGCTGCCCAGAGAAGTAGTGGATGCCCCGTCCCTGGAAGTGTTCAAGGCCAGGTTGGCTGGGGCCCTGGGCAACCTTGTGTAGCTCCAGGCCTGGAGGTTGGTGGCCCTGCCTGTGGCAGGGGGGTTGGAGCTCTATGATCCTTGGGGTCCATTACAACCCAGACCATTCTGTGATTCTATGATACTCCCTTGCACATTACTTGGCAGTTCACACTCTACCGAGTTTAGTGACGTTGGTTCCTGTCTGTAACACTGCAGTGAGTCGCAGTACCCACAGTGTTGAGGCAAAACTGGGTATCTCCAGATCTGCATAAAGGAACCCCAGAGGGCCTCAGACAATACTGAAGAACCCGTTTGGTACAGCCTCTTTTCTAACGTAGTCGGGATACTCAACTTGCATATTGAAAAAAAAAAATCAGAAACAAATTTTTCAGTGCTTATTTTGAAGCAAACCCAAGTTTATATTTAGGGCTTTAAAAAGGCAGAATGCTAAGTTCTTGAGTGCAACATGTTTTACAATCATAAATGGGTACAGATCAGCTATGAGGTATTTTAACCACACTCAGCATCGCAGAGATAATTTATGAGCAGAGTCCAACACACAGCAAAGACAGCAGGACTTTCCAATTTTATGTGTGAATGAATGAGGCACAAAGATACAGAGATTTGTTCTGGTGGGCCAGCAGAGGAACCAGGAACATGGTCTTCTGATTTCAGTCCAAGATTCTGTCCCGTTAGCCCCTATACAAAGGGCTTTGGAAAAAAGAGTCATTTTCACTCTAAGACTGTGCAACCATGATAGAGGACTGACACCCCTCCGAAAGACTCAAAAAGGAACCTTAAACAGAGGTAGGACCTGGGTTTTTAATCTGTTATCTGGCAGTTTGTGTTAAGAATGCCAAGAAAAAAAAATTAATATTGAGGGATTTTTTATCTTTGGACTTGCAGGCCCCTCAGCTCTACCAGGTTTTTAAGTTTTTCTTCCATAAATGTAAAGTCTAGAAACTTCTAGAAGTTCAAACACACATTCTTTACCTTCCAGGAGAAATGAGAGCCTTGTATAATCGTGGCCCCAAAAGAGGTGGCTTTAGCAGACCCAGTAAATATTACAGTATATAACAGCACTGCTAGAGATATCCATGAGGCAAAAAGCTCTTCACACTTTTCACCTAGAAGGTTTGAGAACCAGCAGTTGAATAAGAACACTTTGTGCAGTATGTTTAGGTTGCCTGAGGTCTCTCTCACAGTACTTTATCACATTAATTTCAACTGGAACATCTTACAACCTCTTACACACCTGCCCTTCATGAACAATCTCCATCAAGAGCCAAATGCACGGAGGGAAGACTGAGGCTTTCACTCCATTTGCCTGGATAATGAATGAGCACAATGACAGCAGTGTCATCAGCCACCTCAACACAATGGGCTTCTCCAGAGTTAGACAGCAACAGCCCAGTTCTTCTCTCATTGTTTTCCAACTAGTATTTTATTGTGCTCTTGAATATGCAGCACAGACTGAGAAGCTGATTTGCCATATATCGTGCACACATTTTTCCCAGGCAGTCAGGTATGCCTAATCAGCAAAAAGCACTTACATCATTTCCAGAAGTTATTAACTGAAATGGGAAACCAGCGTACTGTGATTCCATTACAAAAGAGTTACTGCACTCAAGTGCAGCTGGTAGAATAAGTATTAACTGCCCTGAGAGAACCTGGCTGTGCCAGCCAAGGCTCTGTCCCACAGCACTCAGTCTGGCAGTTCCCCAGTATTTACAGGATTGCCACACACAACCTAGCTCTAAACCCATAAATGGAGAGGTGCTGATGTTCAAGTTCACCCAGATCTGCAGGCAGCTGTCTAACATGGAAATAGGGTGAGTACCAACTGTATTAATATGAAACAATCTGGAGAGGTACCTTTGCATTAAGTTGGATATTAGAAAGAGGTGCTTTACTGAGAGTGTGATCAGGCACTGGGACAGGCTCCCCAGGGAAGGGCTCACAGCCCAGCTGGGCTGAGGTCAAGGAGCGTTGGGATGATGCTCTCAGTCCCATGCTCTGACTTGGCTGGGCTGTGTGGAGCCAGGACTTGGACTCCATGATCCTTATGGGTCCCTTCCAGCTCGGGATATTCTATGATTCTACAATTAAAGATGTTCAGCATCTTTCAGGATCTGGTTCCTAGATCTTTCAGGATCTGATGTTCCTAGAACATCAGCCAAAGTTGACTCAGAGCTCTCATCAGAATCACTTTGGCATTATCCAAATTCTCTGGTAAGCAGGTACCTCCTTTCTTCAAGCCAATAAAGATCAATGCTGAGCTGTCAAACTAACTCCTTGGACCTTCTTCAAGATGTTTTTATTGTTAACCTTGTAATATATTTTATCTTGGGACTTTCAATATAAATATAGACAGGCTTTGTTTTCTAAGCCTAAATATTAAAGTTCATTAAAATATACTTATGTAATTAAGCACTACAAAGAATGCAAGTGCACATAATCAATGTGCCCTTAAAACAAACCAAGGAACATCAACACAGCAAATACCAGTGCCCCTTATGCAGTTGTAACTGTGCTGTCATCCACACACATACACATATGCTTCCTTACATCTTTCAAACACTTTCTGGACAAGGTGAACTTAGTGATACATCTGTCACAATTTAGTTTGTATGGGAGCCAAAGAAAACCCAGAAAGTGGTAGCTGTAAGGTTGGTTAAACATGAAATTGTGAAAATATCATTTAGATCACACTGGTTTTATGGCATTTTTCAAAGCCAGTAGGTAGCAATGACTGCACAGGTTGTTCAGCTCATAACAACACAACTCAAAAATACCAAGTCAAAAGTCCAGCCAGTAGTGTAAGCAGGGGGTTGGAACAAGATGATCTCTAAGGTCCTTTATAACCCAAACCACTCAATGATTCTATGATTCTAAGTGTGCATTGTTTGAGGACATCCAAACAATACAGAAGTGTGGTAAGTTGTCCTTGGCTAGACACTAAGTGCCCACCAAGCTGCTCTATCACTCCTGTCCTCTCCTGTGGAGAGAAAATAAGATGAGAAACTCGTGGCTCAAGATAAAGGTACTTTAATAAAGCAAAGGCTGTGCATGGAAGCAAAGGAAAACAAGATTTATTCTCTACTTCCCATCAGCAGGTGATGTCCGTCCGCTTTCTAGGAAGCAGGGCGTCAATACACATAGTGGTTGCTTTGGAAGACCAATACCACCCCCACCCTCCCCATTCCTTCTCCTTTCTCTTAGCTTTAACTACTGAGCAAATGCCACATGGCATGGAATAGCCCTTTGGTCAGTTTGGGTCAGCTGTCCTGGCTGTGTCCCCTCCCAAGACCTTTCCCTCCTACTGTTGAGGGGAACAATGTGGAGAGACAGCCTTGATGCTCTGCCAGCACTGCTCAGATGTAGCCAACATGCCCGTGTGTTACCAACACCCTTCTACAACACACAGCACTACGAGGGCTGATATAGGAAAATTAATTCCATCTCAGCCAGTCCAAATACAATCTCTGTCCCTTATTCCATACCATTTGCATTATATTGAGGTCCCACATAATTTGATATATATATATAAAATCTTCTAAACATCCCATCGTATTAAATTCTTATTACTGAAATCCCTTGTTAGCAACATTTACAGCTTATGCTATATACTTAAACCATCTTTATACCCAATACACAGAATTACATACTCTCATTAACTGCTATCCTGTCCTTTAACAGCTATTACTACCCCATTCCACAGGCATCCTCTACTCTTCCATATGTTCATGAGAACAGGAAATGACCTGGGTCCCTTCTGTCAGGATAGGTCTTCAGGACAGGAGAAACATGTTCAGCTGCTGGGCACCAATGCTAGCTTGGTTTGAGTCATCACTGCACTCATCCAGTACCTTGCAAAACTCACTCTTTGTTACTTCAGGTTGTTGCCAGTACATCATTTCCTACAACATACTACTCACCTGCCAGATTTTTTTCTGCAAAATTTACATCTCCTTGAGGCACACACTAGGTCTCTTCAGTGTCTAATGCAGTGTCTTCTGAGTTACCCACAAGTACATCCAGATCCTTGAGCAAAGACAATCCCAGAAATGGGTTTGCCTTTTCCCATGGGAGGAGCAATCCACACCACCTTCCCCAGCCACTCCCCATGTGCACAACGGGGACCTTATCTCCACCCACTCTAAGGGAGGTGGGACCAGGGCAGTTAGCAGAACCTCTGGTGTTAACCAGTCAAGTGGCTTCTGCTAAGTTTATACCCCAGTGCTCTCATGCCCCAATGCCCAACACTCTCAGCATGGTCTTTAACAGTCCATTCTCTCTCTCAATCTTTCCAGAGGCTTGTGAGAGATAAAGGATGTGATGCATCCACTCAATGCCATGATTCTATGCCCAGGACTTTATGAGGTTATTTTGGAAATGAGTGCCAGTGTCTGGGCACCATAGTGGGTGCCAAAAAAGGACTGTGGTGAGTTGACTCTGGCTGGAGGCCAGGCGCCCACAGAAGCCGCTCTTTCTCTGCCCTCCTCAGCTGGGCAGGGTGAGAAAATACAACAAAAGGACAGGGAAATCACCCAACAATTACTGTCACAGAAAAAACAGACTCAACTTGGGGAAATTAATTTAATTTACTGCCAATCAAATCGGAGTGGTCAATAAGAAAATTAAAAAAAAAAAGTTTGGATACATGATCTTTCTCTCTTCCTCCCTGCACTCCCCTCAGCATTTACCACTAGTATATGGCTCTGTGACCTTAGCTCTCCCTTGATGACATGCTTCTACAAACATAAGTAGGACCTTACAAAGCCAAAGGCAGAAAATGCAGTCTGAGGTTTGAAGCTGAGGGTCAGGATCTGAACAGGACAAGGATCTGTCAGAAGTCAAGAAAAGTACATATAAAAACACTTTCTGAAACGTTACACTCAAATATAGTCAACTCCCATGAAGGAAGCCTACTTTTTCCAGAGTTGGTAAAGGGCTTTCCTAGAGCTTCCCACATAAAGTGCTGCAGAAATGGGTTCACAAAGGCATTGCTTCAGGCCAAACACAATTTTCTTAGCAAAAGGAATAAAGTTGAAGGCTGACTCAATGAAGAGCCTTGAGGCAGAGCAGCGAGACAGCAAGGAGGTCTGTCAGTAACAGCCTCTAAAGCCCTCACACAGCCCTAGTGAGGTAAGAGGAGACAAGACAACAACAAAGGCAAAAAAATCACTTGTTTGTGGACTACAATGCCAGAAGGAGCCAAAAGATCACTTGGCCAGGCATCTGGTATAAGACAGGTCACAGATTCGGACAGCACCTCAGCACTGCAACCTGTCTGTCTTCAGCTAAAACATAAAGCCATCCCGCCTCGCTGCAGCCAGACAGCCCAGAACTTCACCAGCTATACTGCTTCAAAGGTGAGTTCCAAACACACAG
This sequence comes from Zapornia atra, assembly GCA_013400835.1. Taxonomy (NCBI): domain Eukaryota; kingdom Metazoa; phylum Chordata; class Aves; order Gruiformes; family Rallidae; genus Zapornia; species Zapornia atra. The sequence continues at coordinate 716,463 of VZTU01032488.1, forward strand.
CATTTCAAATCTATGCCTCACTTCTAACCTAAATTTGTCTGGCTTCAGCTCCTGGGGTTTGGATTTATTATTTTTTTAAGCCCTTTCCCACTGCACCGAGAACAGAATTCGAGCAGGGCTGGAATGAAAGATCTCCAGGGGAAAAGACTCGCTCTTAAATGGTTTTGTGCTTTAACCCCACACTTGTCACACACGGCACTTCACAAGGTCAGCCTTAGAAATCTGAACTCAACAAGTTTAAGTTCGGCAGAAGCAACGGAGAGCCAAACCCTAGGGACCCTTCTCCTTCTGCGTCAGGGGCAAGTTTTCCCTCTTGTTCCCTGAGCCCGGGCAGGTGCTGTCACGCTTCGGTCCCCTCTTCCAGCAGCGGCGCAGGGGGCGAACGAGAGCCCCGACCCAGCACCGGCAGATCGCGACGCAGCGGTCAAAGCTCTCCCGCAACGCGGCGAGCACCGGCACAACTCCAGCGCAGCCGCTGCCAACCTGCGCCCTCGAAGGAGACGTTAAGAAGTCAGCACTGACAACCCCCCTCGCCTGCCGGGAGCCAGCGGGTCCTGCCCAAGCGTAGGGCCCGGCCGTGGGCGCCCTCGCAGGGGGACAACGCCGGGTGGGCGGACAGGCCGGCTGGCTGCTCTCCTGGGGAGAGGTGAGGTGGGAGGGTGGAGGCCGCCGCGGGCCCGGCCCCTGCGCGGCGAACGGGACCCGGCGCGTCCCACCCCCGGCCTTGACGCCAGCGCGCTAATGAAATGCTAATGCCGGGGCGCGGAGCCGGGCGCTGCCCGCGCCAATAAAACCCGGCGCGGAGCAGGGGCCTTGCCCGCCGGCAGCCCGCAGCTATGCAGAGCGCGACCACGGCCGCCCCGCCGGCTCTGCACCTCCTCACCTCCTACTTCATCGACAGCATCCTGGCCCGGGGCCCCGCCGCGGGGCGGCACGGTGAGGGGCGGCGGCGCTGGCGGCGGGACGGCGGGGCTCTTTCCCGCTCGCCCCGGTAACTCCCCGCTTCTCTCTCCTCAGGCGAGGAGCGCGCGGCGCCGCCGCGGCC
>VZTU01032489.1:2107-39467 GCA_013400835.1 Zapornia atra
CGGGGGTGTGGGATGCTCTTCTCTCGGGGAGAGCTCCCTGCAAACTAGGCTTCCTTCCCCTCCTGAGAGCACCGGTTCCCCCTTCCTACCTCGCCAGGCTTGCGGGTAGCCGCTCCTTGCCCCTGCGCAGCGCCTCGTCTCTGGGCAGAGGCTCTTTTTAAGAGGCTGTCTAATTAGCAGTATCTGATTATCCTGGCTCTGCGTCGAAGCCAGAAAGCATCCGAATAAACTGCAGCCACCTTTGAGCTGTTGTAGAAAGCCCCGTGCTGCAAAAGCAAGGCTGGCCTTGCTTAACGTTTACCTGCGGTCACCCAAAAACCTGCCAGGAAAGGGCACCCTGGGATTATTGATTCCGAAGTAGCCAAGTGCAGGTAAACAAGTTGTGGAGTCGCTGAAATACATGAGGAGATTAACAGTGTTACATAAAGGGAAGAAGTTGTATATTCTGCGTGTAAAACGTGCGTGCCCTTCGTCGTTTCTATTTTAGCCCTTTAGGCAGTTGCTTGCCAAATTGCAGAAGGAGAGAGGAGCGGAAAGACATGATGTTGCCACGAAATATTGCAAAAAGAGGTGGCCAGAGGAGAGAATCTGGACTGTGCCCCCCAAAGGAAGGCTTAGACGTGTATACTCTGCCTACTTCAGACATCACAGAATCTCTCTGAAGGAGACAGACATTGTGGCCATCCAAGTCAAAGCTCATCCTTTATCAGATACGAGAAAAAACACTTTGCCATCCAAGGATTTTTCTGCTAGGGTTTTCCGGTGTCTAATACGGGTGCTGAGTTTCGACACAGTGCTGGTGCGGTTCAGTGCCGAGTCAGCTGTCCACATGATGCTCACCCCTGGGCTGTCAGACCTTCCTCGTTCCGCTTTCCATGGAAAGGCTTCTGTAGGAAAGGGGAAGTGCTCCAGCTGTGCGCTGCTGCAGCTCTTGTTTATAGAACATGACGAGGGCAGTAGGTACTAAAACTGAAGGGCTGGATTTTACAATAGCATCTGGTTACCTCAATGTTAAATGCCATACAGTGCTGTCTGCCCTTCTATTAAAAATAAGTGAATTGACTCTCTTGTAATCCTAAGGAATCTGTGTTGCTTTTAGGGACTGACAAAGTCTGGGTTTGCCCCAGTCTCTGGGGACCTTCCCTGGGGTATCTGGCCCAAAATACCCATTAGCCGTGCTACCTTTCTATTGCAGATCTTACCCTGACAAGCAGCACCCCGTGGCAGTGAACAACACCAGCAGTGCACACCAAACAGCAAGAGCTCCACAGGAGAAACTATGGTTTATAGAAAGTCCTAGACTCAAAACAACCACCTGGGCGTTTATTTTTTCTCCCCCCTCACTTCTCTGATTCTGCAGTACCTGCACCAATAATAAGAGCATTTCCCTAACATAAATCAGGAGGGGAAAAAGATATGAGCACTTTCTTCCTGTAGGAACAGGCAGGCTCCTCCTGGGTCTGGTATCAGGGAGGACTTGATAGGAACTGTGACAGACTGCACCTGCTTTGTCTAAATAGGTTTTTCCCAAGTATTTCCACTTGGCAAAGGGATTGTAAGGCTGTTAGTGGAAGGGGACACCTCCAACAGTACAAGTTAGACAGTCAAGACAGTAAAATTTCTTTTTTCAAATGATCTCTTCCTTCCTTTTCTGTGCAATTCCTGCCAGACTGGTCCTGTGATTGACATGCCAGTGCCTGCCAGTTTCAATGATATCACTCAAGACCCCAGCTTGGAGAACTACATCGGCTGGGTTTGGTATGAGAAGGAGGTGCTGCTTCCTCTCCGCTGGCTTCAGGATGACCTCAGCACCAGAGTGGTGCTCCGTTTTGGTAGTGCCCATTACTACTCCATTGTGGTATGTTGCATGGGAAATTGTCCATGTGTTTCCAAAATCACACTGCACTAAAATTTGTCCTATGACTTCTTCAGCAAATGTACTCTGTCTGGATTTTTATATTAATTTGCTATTTTCTTAACTCTTGGCTGTTTTCCTCCAGCCAAAAACTTATCCGTGTTTCCCAAGTCTCTTTTCCAATCCTCCAGCATCAGGAGAATATCCTCCAGTATCAATGTAACTAAAACATTTCTTTGCTTCAGGATCTGCCCAGAGCAGTGTCTCATTGACATTTGTTTGTATGTGACCCAGACCTAGGTCCTAGTAAAGAAAGGTCTGCTAGATCGATCCCTCGGGGAGTAAGAGCCCAGAACAAAGTTCAGTGTTAACTGGAATCCTGACTGCCCTTTGCTTGGCCTCTTCCCTTTTCCCTGCTGTGCTCACCACAAAACCCAATAACCTTGCCTCTTGGGCTCACGGGTGTCTTCTCCACAGTGGGTCAATGGAGTGCAAGTTGTGAAGCACGAAGGGGGCCACCTCCCTTTTGAAGCAGATATAAGCAGCATTGTCCAGCGCAGCCCAGGGATCCCCTGCCGCATCACTGTTGCGCTCAACAACACACTGACACCCCATACTCTGCCTCCGGGGTCGATTCAGTACATGAATGACAAAACGAGGTGAGTTGGTAAAGCGCTGAACTGCAGAGCTTATCCCAGGGATGAGAATGGGAATTTATTTGGCTGCTGGTTCGTAAGACCCTCTGCACAGCTTACAAAAGCATGGGTCATATTTATGCCAAAATTAATCAGTCGAGCAGGGTTGAGTTTAAGTTTCAGCGTTATGTGGAATTTGCACTGAGTTCTTGCATCTGTTTTATACACGGGAAACTAAGAAGCGATTTGCCAAGCTGAATCAGTGGCAGATTAGAGAAGCTTGAGTTCAGCTGGAAACGGCAAGTCCTGGCTGTCCTGAAGGATCAAACCTCTTCGGTGAGTTAGATGTTAACTGGCAGCTCCCTTCAGTGCAGCAGCAGTAGCAATACTGGGAGATAGATCCAGCCTGCTGTAAAGACAATTTTACCAGCTAGCATGTGTTCTTACATTACTATTTTAGAATGCAAGTGCCCATGTGCTGCCTTCAGTTCTCCTGTAATGAAACATAATGCAGCCATTTCTCCTGTCTTGCTCACTCAGGTACCCCAAGAACTATTTTGTACAGAACATCAGGTTTGATTTCTTTAATTATGCTGGAATCCATCGCCCGGTTGTGCTTTACACCACTCCTTCTGTCTACATAGATGATATTACAGTGACAACTACTTCATCAGAGAGCGTTGGTAGGTCCAGAACACTCACAGCAGCTACCTCAGGGTCCAAATGGAGATGACAAGAGCAGCAGAGAAAATATCCTGTAAAAGTCTGATTCAATTTATTTCATAGTTCCTTTCTCTTGAACCTGAGCTGGTCTGACAGCTCAGCAGCTGTAAGAATATGGTAAAGAGTTCAGAAGCAATGAGAAAAAAATAAGTGCTTGCAAGACAGTACTGTTGAAGTGAAAGGATGATCAGGTGTTTCTCAGAGTAGAGTTTCTCAGTAGCGGCAGTCTTCTTGCCACTTAAAGCAGGGTCATCTCCATGTAACAGAATTGTGTGATACTCAAATCTTGCTGGAAACTTCTGGACCTCAAGACAGACAGGTCATGCTTCTTATATTCAATTCATGCCACTCTGTCATTGTTCTGCATCTCCCTCATTTTTTAATGCTGCTCTGTACGAAAACCCTTCCAACACTTGATGCCTGCCTTTTTCCTCTCCTGCCAGTCTCTGATTGTCTTTTGTTTCCTTTGAACCAGCAATGGTGAAATACCAGGTGTCGGTTGTTGGCAGCACGCTTTATTCCTTGGCCCTGAGTTTACGTGACCAAGAGGGGAAAGTGGTTGCTACAGGTGATGGGCCATCTGGACAGCTAAAAGTCCTGAACCCAAATCTTTGGTGGCCTTACCTGATGCATGAGAACCCTGGATACCGCTACTCCTTAGAGGTAACAGTGACATTCCTTCCTCTGTGTGTGTGTTCCTTCTGACTTAATAGGGTTAAGAAACTGCCATATGGCCCATCTTCCATACTTGTCTTCTCCCATGGGTCCTGTTCATGTGACCAGAGTGGCATTGCTAATTATGCAATAATCAAATCAAGGTTTTACAGCTTCCCAGATGCTGAACTGAAAGACCTGTTGGTGAGAAGAGGGGGTCATCCCAGAAGCGCATACATGTACTCTCAGATGCATTCAGGGCCCGATCCATCCCTTGCAAAAGGACTGTTTGATACAGTACAGGGGAGGAGATAAAGCAAAAGTGGAGGGTTTCTGAGCAGCAGGCTGCTGACCTCTTCTTCCCTGTGCTTTGCCATGCAGTGAGCTTCTCACTCTGCAAAATGAGAGTTCAGCTTCAGTAGCATGAGCCTGGAAGGTTCTACAGAAGTTAAGGATGAGTAGTGAAATTTAGATGTAGAAAATAGGGCAGATGAGGTGCTGTGAGTCTCCAGGGGCTCAGGGTTGTATCTCTCTGAGCAGATGACACTTCAGTCGTTGCCTTGTGCCAAGGTGCAGAGTTGAAGAGGTGTACTGCTGCCTTGCCTGGGGGATGAAATGGCCTGGATGAGTAAGGGGAAAAGAAACTGAAGCTCTTGGGATGAACAAGCCCCAGAAGGGTCATCCAGGCCTCAGTCTTCATCCTTCAACTTCCCCAGCTTGGATGTCTACTTTCTGTTTAGTCAGACCTTGCTCCTTCCTGGAGAACCACAAGAGTCATCTGAAGCAGTGGTGGGGAGCAGGCAGTGTGCCAAGGCAGGGCTGGGGAACAGACAGGCAGTCAGGATAGCCCTTATGGACACAGGGCAGGGAGGACAGGGTGTCCTTGCGAAGCCCAGCACGTGACTTGTGTCTCCTCTTTGGAAATCCAGGTGAAAATGGAGGCGCAGGCGAATGGGGCATTGCTGGAGGACGTTTATACACTCCCGGTTGGCATCCGCACCGTCCATGTCACAAGCTCACAGTTCCTCATCAACGGCAAGCCCTTCTACTTCCATGGCGTCAACAAGCATGAAGACGCAGATGTAAGTGTGTGGCACCCATGGTGGGGACATGTAATGGCATCTCCCTTTGCATCACTGAGGTAGTGCCAGCTCTTCCCTTTCTGCTCAGGGGGCTGTTTCCTCATACCATTTTTCCCCTCTAGGAGCCACTAGACTGGAATTTCACCCGTATTTAGGGGACACTATGCCCAGTCCCGCCAGACTTGTAACATCCCTCTTGGGGCACAGCCTGGCTGTGCTGGCAGAGGAGCTAAACTACCTCCCAGACATGGTTTGCCAATGATACGAAGCTGGGACGAGTGGTTGACCCGCAGAAATACTGTGCTGCTATCCAGCGAGACCTGGACAGGCTGGAGAGCTGGGCAGGGAGAAACCAGATGAGGTTTAATAAAAGGAAGTGTAGAGTCTGGCACTGGAAGTCATAACCGTATGTATCGGTACAGGCTGGGGGGTGAGCTGTTGGAGAGGAGCTCTGCAGAGAAGGACCTGGGGGTCCTGGTGGGCGACAGGCTGGCCATGAGCCAGCAGTGTGCCCTGGGGGCTGAGAAGGCCAGAGGGATCCTGGGGGGCATTAAAAGGAGTGCGGCCAGAGGTCAGAGGTGATCTTCCCCTTCTGCTCTGCCCTGGTCAGGCCTCACCTGGAGTGTTGTGTCCAGTTCTGGGCTCCCCGGTACAAACAAGACAGGGATGTCCTGGAGAGGGTCCAGCGGAGGCTATGAAGGGGATGAAGGGCCTGGAGCATCTCCCCTGCAAGGAAAGACTGAGTGAGCTGGGGCTGTTCATCCTGGAGAGAAGTGACTGAGAGGGGATCTGATCAATGGGTATCAATATCTGAAGGGTGGGACACAGGGGGACATTGCCAGCCTCTTCTCAGTGTCTGTGGGGACAAGACAAGAGGCGACGGCCTCAAGTTGGAGCACAGGGAGTTCCACACCAATCTGGGGGAAGAACTTCTTCCCGGTGAGGGAGCCCTGGGACAGGCTGCCCAGGGGGTGTGGAGTCTCCTTCTCTGGAGAGATTCCAGCCCCGGCTGGACACCGACCTGTATGCCCTGTCCTAGGGACCCTGCTTTGGCAGGGGGTTGGACCCGATGAGCTCTGGAGGTCTCCTCCAACCCCGACAGTTCTGTGAAATAGCGGTTCCCCGCCCCGGGAAATGCCGGGGACAAAGTCTCGGGCAGGGTGCTGGAACTGCGAGGCGCAGCCCGGCCACAGGGAGGCCCTGCGGCCGCGCCACAGCCACCCCGGCCGGGCAGTGCCAGAGCCACCCCGGCCCGCCCACCTCAGGGGAACAGGGCTCTCCGTGGTTCCGGGAGGAGGGCTGTGCTCAGCGGGAGACACAGAGCCCCACCGGTCCGGGGTGCTCCTTCACCCTACCCTCCCCAGCCTGCCTCATGGGTAACGCCTGTGGAGGGGAGGGAGAGGGCAACAGCAATGCCAACAGCCTGACTGCATCCACCCATCCCTGTGGGTTGTCCAGACCACCAGTGGCCAAGAGTGCGCCTGTGCTGGTGCCCCCTGAAAGGCAAATACTGCACAGAGAGACAGGGTGTTCAGCTGGAAATGGCACCCAGGGAGCGAGCAGGGAAGTGTGGTGCCCAGTTGATGGGAAGAGAAGCGCTGGCCTGGCAGCATGACAGGATCTGGTGTCTCTTTCCCCTCCAGATCCGTGGCAAAGGCCTCGACTGGCCCCTGATCATGAAGGACTTCAACCTGCTGCGCTGGCTGGGGGCAAACTCTTTCCGCACCAGCCACTACCCCTATGCAGAGGAGATCATGGACCTGTGCGATGCCTATGGCATCGTGGTGATCGACGAGTGCCCGGGAGTGGGGATTAAAATGCCGTAAGCAATTGCTCAGAGGACTCTTCCCCTCCTTTCTGTATTCATCCCTGCCGCAGTGTCCCCCTCCCATCCCACAGCACCCATTGTCCTGATAACAGTAGTACTTTGCTCTATTTAGAAATCAGCCTGTTGCACCACATGTGCCTAGTGAGGTTGGGCAACCAGAGGGCAGTTTTGCGACATGGTCATCGTGTCATTTGGTCCAGCGTGATTAACAAGCCCAAACCACGGCCCTGAACTGTGCAGCAGGCTTTGGGGAAATAGGGCAGAAGCCGTATTTAGTACTGGGGCTCAGCTGTGCTTTTACACCCCAGAGGCTTGAGTGTTCACAGGCAAAGGGGATGGATTTTATACTCTCACCTCATTGGGTCTTCCTTCCTTCTGTCTTCCAGCGAAAGCTTTGGGAACAAGTCCTTGCAGCATCATCTTGTTGTGATGGAAGAGCTGATCCGCCGGGATAAGAATAGGCCGTCAGTCGTGATGTGGTCGGTAGCCAATGAGCCAGCATCGGAGCTGCCCCCAGCAGCTTACTACTTTAAGTAAGTGCATCTGCTTGTACGCAGAGCTGAGGCTTGAATCTTGGGAGATGGTGCATCTTTTTCCTTTGGGATGGCACAGAGAAGTGGGAAAGGCAAGCATTTTTTTGGGAACCCTGAAACAATACCCGCAGATACAAATTAAAAGTGTAACTGCTGCACACGTTGAATTGATGCTCAGAACCACACAAGTCTCAACCTGTTGTTTCTGAACCGGTAAGGCTCTGCAAAATTACTAGCAGTCCATTTGGTCTGAGTCTCTCTTGAGCTAAGGCCTGATGGGAACAGGATAGCCCTTGTTACCAATGGAAGATGAGTGCTGAATTTTTTGAGAATGACAGCAAAGCTGCAAAATGGGGGCCTCTAATCTGAAGACAAGATCCTTCAGTTAGCGCTAAGTTAGTTATTCTGCAGGGGGTTGTGATACTTCACTTCTAAGCCACTGCATTGAGTCCCAAGTTTTAATTTTAAAGAGATTTAAGCTTTGGATAGCCAGGAGTCCTCTCTGTGATGGAGTGGCAGTCTGTCAGAGTAGCTGCAGGTGCGTTAAGAGGTAACCCTGAATTTTCATTCTTCAGAATGATCCCCCACCTTCCTGCAACGTCAAGGTAGCAGCAGAGCTTGACCCTCCCATTCTGTGTCTCATCTCTCACTCAGGGTTTCCTCAAAAGCAGCCAAGCTTGTAACTGCTGTGCCTGCTGTGGCCTTATGCTTTGGCAGGAACACAACCCAAGAGCTGTTCAGAAACTTCCCATTACCCTTCTTACTTTTTGTCTTCAAACCCACTATCCCTTCTCCAACTTCTGAGCCGCTGGCACCAGCAGACAAATAGATATGCCAGTGTTCACTATACATCCTCTGTTTTTTATTTTAAGGTGGGATAGCAGCCAGCTTTGTGACAGTCTCTTTGCTGTGATACTTCTACAGAACTGGCTAAAATCACAGGCACTATATAGCAGTTGATCACCAAGTATCCTGCAGTATTTAATTAAAAATAGTCTGCTAAATCAAAAGCAGAGCAGGAGGGGGGTCAAGGACAGAACTTGTGAAAAGGGGGGGCTGTGCTTTTCCATGCTGTTGTTGTTGAACTCTTGCTTTACTGTTTGGAAACAGGACAGTGATAGCTCACACTAAAGCTCTCGATCCCTCCAGACCAGTAACCTTTGTGACAGATGCTAATTATGCTCTCGATCGTGGTGTAAGTTTACTTTATTTCCTAGTTTTTAATTCATACATTAACTTTCCACTTCTGGTCATTTGTTTTACAGTGTTTCCCCCCACCTCCCTGCGTGTACTGGAGGTATTTAACAGGGAGAGGCAGAAAACTTACATTTGTTTCTAGTAGAAAGTCCTTTTTCCTGTAGTTGAAGTCCAGCCGAAAAAAAAAATACCTGCAAGAGAGAGGAAGAGTTCTTTGTCTTGAGTGTGAAGTATGCAGGATCAGGCCCCTGGCTTTATTAACATTATAAGGCCTTGCCATCCCATTGGTTTCTTTTACTAATGCTCAGGCTTTTCACTTGCAATTAAACCAAAGCTTAAACCTCTTTAAGATGCTAACAGCCCTTGTGGAAGTTTAAAGGTCGGAAGCTTCTGTTTAATTCCTGCTTTAAATTGCTCTGGGTCTCTGGCAGATGTCTGTTAGTGTTGAATAATCTGAAAGCTCTTCTAGCTTTATTATTAAGGGTCTAGAGCTGTTTGAATAGCCAGACCGCACTGTCCTTGCTGTCTATGTCTTAAACTGGCCATAGCACAGACCAAACATACAAATTTGTTTCCAGGATAATTCCTATATAATTTTTAATGTTTCAAGATGGCTTTACACTACTTGCGACTGCTATAAAATAAAGACATCTAGCAGGTGAGTTTGTAGGTACAGGATGTGTCCCCCCTACGGGTTACACCTGGTGTTTCAAGCTGTTGTGCCTTTGTAACACCAAGGGGTGTGTTCCTCCCCACACAAAGCAACAAAAACACCCCAAACAGGTGGCCATAATTTGGAAGGAGCCCAGTAGGGACCTGCTTTGGGATACTGCCCTTGCATCAGGCATACACACCCAGACTTCAAGATCCCCCCCACCAACAAGTTCCAGCTAGCTTGAGGAAACATGGAAAAACAAAACCAAAGAAGAGATGTCACACAAAGTGAGATTAGAACTTTTTTATTACAAAACATGTTAAGAGAACATTGAACAAGTTACATACAACATCACTTTATCTTTAGTGGGCTTTGTGCCCTTTTATCATACTGTCCATGTGGTAGAAATGGCATATAACTTGCAGAATGCTTAGTCTTAGTATTGCACCATTGATGCACAAATTTAGTTGCTAGTCAAAATATTTGACCACTAACTTGATAATCACATTCCAATACTCAAAAAAGTACATCTAGATGTACCAGCAAGCCAGAGACATCTTGGAAACTCAAAAACTTCTAACAAACCTGAGGATGAAATGGGTTCATCTTGTCTAACTCTTTGCTGGGACTTCCTAAGTCTGTAAGAAAAATCCCAAATTAATATGCTATCAGCTTATTACATTTATCCTGCTTTTTTTTCCTGGGAAAGATGTTGGGAGGGCCTGAGTGAAGGGGGGAGAAAAAAAGACTTTAATTCTACATGTAATGAAACTTGATTCCACGAAGTGAACCAAGAGGATTTAGCTTTTAGGAATGAAGGTTTGCTTAGACCTGTGACAAAACACTCTCCTGTTGTTTTCTGTAGGCTCCTTACGTGGATGTAATTTGTGTAAACAGCTACTTCTCCTGGTATCATGACCCAGGCCACCTGGAAGTTATTCCCCTACAACTCACTACACAGTTTGAGAACTGGTATAAAAGCTACCAAAAACCCATTATCCAGAGTGAATATGGAGCAGACTCAGTCCCTGGACTTCACAGTGTAAGTGCTGTTAAGATGCCGAAGGTGGAGAAAAGCACTGCTGCTTTGACGGGGTCAAACTTAATTAGTAAGAGTCGGGTACCACTGAGCCTGCCTACTTAATTGTGAGATGCATCAGCTTGTAAACATCCGAAAGACTCCAGGATGGAGTCCTGCTCCACTGAAATCAATAAGCTTTGCCACTAACTAACGGGGAAGTTCTTAGCTTCGAGTGAAAGCACCGAGCACTCCCAAAGCTGTACTTTGGCGTTTGTAGGAAATGCTTAATCAGAAGGTGGGACACTGGAGCCCGACCATTCAATTCTCAATGCTGTCCTGCACAGAAGGCGGGGATGCTCCTGTACCTATCATGATAAAGCACCGTTGCCAAGGAAAACCACGGCCTCCCCTCCCCAAGTATACGTGGCACTATGCTTGTATTCTATGTGCAAAGTTTCCCCTTGTAATTTCAGTACCTGGTCACGAAACAGCCATTGTTAACGCAGCCCCAGCCGCCATAGAGTTTGTCATGAGGAAGCAGGTCCCCAGCAAATAGGAAGTTAACATATAGAGCCTTTGCTGAGATCAACTGTCACCTTTGTTCAGGGCCACTTCTTTTTCCTGGCTGCAGGATCCACCTCTTATGTTCAGCGAGGAGTACCAGAAAGCTCTGCTAAGGGAGTACCATTCCGTTTTTGACAAAAAGAGGAAAGAATATGTGATTGGGGAGCTCATATGGAACTTTGCAGATTTCATGACTAATCAAGGTAAGCTGTTCTTCATACTCTAAACAACTCTCCATCCTCCCTGCAAGTTTAAAATTGTTTATGACACACAAAGAATACTGTGCTGTAGGGCAGGACAAAAGGGCCCTCTGCTTACCAAGATGGAGCACAGCGGTATTCTGTGACCAAGTCCAGCATGACCAGAGCCAAGAGGGAAGGTCCTGCCTGTACTTAATGCATCCTCTCTCTCCAGCTTGAGGTCCTAGATGTCCCACCTGCAGAGGTGCTACCCAGAACACAGCACTATGCACTAGGGCAGAATGCAAGGGAAGCTCATGAGCAGACCCAGATTACTTCTTGGCTGTCCGCAACTCAGAGCTTGTCAGCTGTTAGGGACGCATCTCACTTGCTTCATATTTCATCTGCAACTGCCCTTAGTTACAGAGCACCTTAATTAATGTAATATTAACTTGGCATAGAGCTTTACCAAGAGAAGACCAGATGCCATGCTAACAGCAACTGTCTATCATGACACTCAAAGTGTATTAGCAAAGTATGCAGCATTACTTAATGTACAGTGCCAACAGTCACACTGAAATTAAATTACTACAATTCAGAAGGAGACCCAGTAAGGAACCGGTTATGCATATGCCACCTGCAGTGAATTAGGGTGGGGAACAGCCAGTGTTAACTTCAGGCAAAGAAACACCATTAAGAATAACCTGTGGAGCACCAATGTAGGTATTAGAAAGCCAAGTCATCGCAGAAAAGCAGTCAGGAAAGTAATACTAGCTTCAGATAGGAGGATGGAGAAAAGGCAGACGAGTTCACACAGAGAGATGCAGTTCCAGTTTATCTACACATTTCTAGTTTCCTATGAAAACTAAAATAGGCAAAAAGGACATGGACACCACTAAAGGACAGTACAGTTAAACAGTAACGTCACTGTCAAGTTTCAAAGTGGAAATAGTGGCAGAAGGAACATCTGCTGTAAATATAATACTGATCAAGTTAATGGGCACACCTGAATTAACTGTATTTACAATTTACCATTGTCCCTGGTAAGTCAGTGACAATAAATTACAGCTATATTGCTCAATTACATCAACTAATCTTTCCAAGATGACATGTATTACTCTGCCAAGTTCCCTGTTGTACCTGACTATGTGTAGAAGAAAGTGCATAGGTCTCTTCCACCTCACCTGATACAGCACATCCACTGTAGCAGTTCACAGTAGGGGAAATAAAGAGCATTTTACATTTACTTGCTTTATTTTATAACTTCTCTACAGGAACCACACGTGTTTTGGGGAACAAGAAAGGAATATTTACACGCCAACGACAGCCCAAATCAGCTGCATTTGTTCTCAGAGAAAGATACTGGAAGATTGCAAATGAATCAAGCTGTCTTCCTCCTATAATAAAGTCACATACCCTCTTTCTAAAATGAAACCAAAAGGTATAGGGGCTGGGTAGTATGCTGAATTTGTTCATTAAATTTCTGTTTAAGTAAGATTTATTCCTGACTCAAGTCTTGCAAGTCTAATGCAATTTCTAGTCCACCTAAAGTAGTTTCTGTGATACAAAGCAAAGCAGAAACAGCAGTTTTCTATGCTTAGCCACAGCTGTAGGCTTCCTGATTCCTGGTATTAAAATGAATATTCAGAGTTTTAAGGAGCTGAAGTTAGAGATCCTGACTGAGGTATCTGTTTATGGAAAAAAAACAGTTACATGACACAAATCAATGCTTAAGACTTAAAAAAATCCAAGTTACTCTAAATGACCATCACATCCCTCCAATGGAAGTGAGGTTTTCCAGTTACACTCCCCTAACAGTTGCACTACTCTGATCACACAGTAAATTGTCTACAGGTTTCCAGAGGAGCACAGTTTATATAGCTTCTCTGGCTGGACAGAACGTGCGGCAGGCTAAGAAACACTGAGAGTTCACAGCTTTCAGGAGTGAACGAGCCACTATTACTGTGAGGGTTCCCAACATACTCCACCACAGTATGGAATTCATACTAGAGCAGCAAGGTGGAATATGGAACATTAACCTAACTATTTTTAAAACTCCTTCCTTTGATCACGGTACCAGAGCTGCTCCTATTAGATGCAGTTTTACCTTCCAGCATGGAAGAGCTTCTTTCATACTGAAGAGTCACTATGGAATACAGTAATAGTAGTCTAGAGGGTAAATTTGCTCTAAGCTTTTTTGATACTGGCCTGAAGCATTCTGGGGTAGGGCAACATGTACATTAACGTGCATGTGCTGCTTGAGACAGTAACATCCCTTTCAGGCTGCACACCAGTCTGAGGGAACTCTAAAGGCCAGCATTTAGACTGCAGTCACTTATGCCAATGCTCAAAAGAGCTCAGAATGCTTAGTGTGCAAGCTGCTTCTTCCAACACCCAGAGCTGTCCCAAAGCAGCAGCATCCATCACCTGTCAGACAGACACAGGGCTGGAGGCTGCCTGCTGAGTTTTGGAACTTGGCACAGTGAAGTAGTTTCATTATTCTGATTCACAGATACTGTGTGAAACTCTTGCTACGACTTTTTCAGCAACTGGTTCTTCTGCCAGTACCAGTGACCAAACATCTGCCACTATAAGGAAAATATTTGCTCTTGTGTGGTGGCCAAATTATCTTTCCTTTAGATGCGATACGTGAGAAACCAACACTTCCACATGGCCACCTGCAGAACGAGGACATAGATGTTTACTGCAGACTTCAAAACAATTTTTCTTAAGAGAGAAGAAGGAACATACTATCAACATTCCTCATAGTTACACTGTGTTAGGTTCACAGGTGTTCTATACAACTAAAACCCCAGAATATAAGTCTACTCGATGTACCACGGTGTAAGAGTACCGTATTTAAGCCCGCTACCAGAGTTGAAAGTCATTTCAAATTCTCAATCTCTAAACAATTTTTTAAAACCATTTTCTTCCCATTTCAACAGCCATGACATACCAACAGCTGCCACAGCAAAATACAGGTAAAGTTTTGACATTGTTAACACATTACAAACCAAGGCTCAGACCCCTAGGACACCACACCGGGCTTGTGGTTGCAGAAGAGAAAGCTATTCCTTTCATCCAGTCCAACAACACAGATGGAAAATTTAATACCCACATGCAGTTCCTGCTTGTTTTTAACAGCTCAGTGCCACTGTAAACCCAACCCACCCAATCCAATCCCTCCCTCCTCCCCCAACCAGGAAAACATACAGCAGTTTCTAGATGCTGTGTGATCTTGTCGGAGCTTAGATGAAGCAGACCTACAGGACCAAGGAAAGTGGGAAGCGATCAGAGTAACATATGGAACTTTCTTTTTTTGCATGTTGCTTAAAGAAGTGTAAACAGTTAAAGCGTCAAGTCAACGCTGCTCAACCTTCACACATCCATGAGCACACAACATTCAACATGACACAATGAAGCTGCAGAAGTTCTACAAACTGGTATCTCTGGGGATCCGAGTGCCTTAACCCTCCTACTGCTAACACGCAATATCTTAAAAAAAAAACCAAAAACAAGCCACAAATTAGTACATTTCTAAACCCAAAGTTACAGTACTGACTTTAAAAATGGTTTCTAAGGCTCAGACTGAGTCCAAAAAGGCCTCTGATTGGGTTCATTCAAGCTCTTATGCCTGGACTGCATGAATGCAGCATAAGAATGATTGCAGCAAGACATCCACAGGTAATTTCTACATTTATTTTTTTTATACCAAAAAAGTTATGTGCAACAAATAGAATTCATACATATTTACATTGTTTTACCTGTTAGCAAAATTGTATCCTAAACCTCCAATAGAGAATCTCTCAACCTATGCTGATAAGAGGAACATCTGCCCAATGACTCCATTTAAGTGGATGGTTAATTCATGGAGCTTAAAGCACTAGTAATAAATAGTCGATGGGACATACTATACAGAACAAACACCTAATATTTAGGCCATGCTTAACAGTTTTATGGTAACAAAATACTTAATCTTTTCTGGACCAGTTTTGTCTCGATCATGTTTAAACAACGTTGGCAGAACCAAAGCTATTTGATCTCTCTGACTTCAGCCCATAGAAATTAGGAGCATCGAGTGCTGCCTGAAGCACCTCACCAATCTGTTTGAACAATCGAGAGACTCTACAGCAGGAGACAAATGTGTAGTACAGTGTGCAGAAACCTCCTCGTAAGAGAGAACTGGTGTCACTTTAGGTATCAAAGGTGGGAGGGAATGTTTCACTGGCCTTTGCACTAGAAAACACTTTACAGTAAGAAACTTCCAAGAACATTCGCTTCCTAAACGAGACATGAATGCTTCGTTGGCCTTAAGAGCAGCAAGTACCTTACAGTAAGAGGATTTCAGGAATGTTTCATTCCTAAGCAGGTCTTGGGATGAGGTTCTTTGGCCTTTCCCATCTCTCCCTGTGGAAGTTCTGAGAGCTGAGAGGGAGGAAAGCCCCAATTCAGAACCAGTTTGTAGATGAATTTCATCCTCCCCTCCACATGAAAACTGCAACTAGAATCTGTGCAATGATGCTGCCCATCCCTCTGTCAGACCAGGTATTACTGCTTTCACCATGCTCCTGGATCCTCAAGATTTCTCAGAATTTGCCTTCAGATTTGTAAGGCTCAAATTAATCTCCACCACACACCTGCCACAACATCTCTTTTGGGTGGGGCAATTGTGTGAGCACTCATCAGATTTCCATCACATAACTAACCTGAGCCATTTTACCTGAAGAAATAGCCTGTTTCTATCATTGGGAGCAATGAGGAAAGAGTCCAAGAACTGGAAGCAAAACGGTCCAAATTTCTACTGCTAATATTATTTTGCCTTTTATTCAGGCCAACTGCATTTCTGAAGCACGAGAAAGTAGAAGAGTTAGGGCCATTTCTAGCAAATCACTTCCTGTAGAAAGTAACTGCAAGAAAAGCACACAAGACAAGAGAGTTCACAATTAAGGATCAGATTTGCCAGTTGGTGCACAGTGTAGCTGCAAATTCTTCCAGAGACCAAACTCAGTTTCCATTTGATCCCTCTGTGTGCACAAACAAGGACTGCAGACACAACTGCTGAAAATCTGGCCCTAAACAATTTTACTAAAACTGAATGAACAGACTATGCCCACACAGACAAGCACAAGACACAGCAAAATTAGTCAACATCAATACTTTCAGCTGATGGGGCTTTTTTCCTTTGTTTTTTTTTTGATGTGCACTACATCCAGAAATTGGACCAAGTAATCACAACTTGTCTCCGCTGCTGCTTGTTCTGAGATATTAGTGCTGCATCTAACCATAGCGGGCAGCACATGTTCGCCTCTTGCCTGGATGAAGAGATGCCTTAGCATAGCTCACAAGAGTGCATCAAAATAAATCTATACAACACATTAAACAGTGATAATGCCTCAAGGCTCGTAAGGGAACAAAGTAAAGCCTTGAAGGACCTGGTTAACATCATTCACTCCCCTCGTATGAAAGTTCAAGGCATTTGAGAGACAGAACTAAACATCAAGACAAGCTTTAACTATACTCTGGTCAATACAAAACGCATTTAATGAATTGTCTAAAACAGACAAGAGTGACAATTTAGTGTTACATGCAACAAATGTTACTCATACCACAGAACTCTATACATAAAAGCAGTTTCCACCTACATCCTTGATACAAACCAGAAAATTACTTCAGTAGTAATTTAAATACTATTTTTGTGAATTCAATCTATAATTTCTATTTTCTCTAAGGAACACTGCATGTTTCACAGTCAAGTTTATCCTCAGCAACTTAGTGTTTATAATCCACTTAGCCATACAACATGTCTCTCTGACATTCAAGTTTAAGAAAAAATCCTAAAATTGGTTTATCTAATTCTTTAAATAAATGGGTATGCAGCTGGAATTCTTCATATTTAGAAGCTGACAAGGGCAAAAAGCAGCACAGCACCAATTACAGAGAAAAGCTGAACCTATGTATTTTGGTGTCACAGAGTCTCAAGCAAATATTTTACTTTTCCAAATCATATCATCAACCCTCTAATCGCATTGACTTAAGCTAACTGAAACAATATTGCTACCACTTCTCAGTCTAAAAACTAAAATAGATCTCTTAATACTCTTCTATCCCCAGCAAGTTTGCCAGAAATTTGTTTGTCTGCTCATTTTTAAAGCAAGGACACTTCTGCCTGCCAAGTTCAACACAAAGTATTTGGTTTAAGATTTTAAGACAGAAGGCACTTTTAACATTCAGCCTTAGAACACTGAGTGCAGAAAGATCATTTACAATTTTGTTCCTTTGTTTAGATCTGCATTTTAATTTCTTTTTTCCCCAATTAGTTATTAGAAAGAGCAATGATAGCACTATATCACGTTTCATTTTCAAGTGCACATTTACTTACTTATCCCATTAAAGAGGTTGCCCTTCTGAGGGATCTTATGTGTGTCAGGCCTAAAGTTCATTTCCCAATATAGCACAAACCAAAGATCCTGACGAAGATCAATTAAGTAACTGCTTCTTCAGCACACTGCTGGGTTATCCCACTAAGTCAGTGGTTTCCACTGCAAATTGCAATTTTATACTGCAGCATTCATATAACATCAAACACTGGTAACACTGGCTGGCTGACCGCAGTTTAAAAATGAAACAGCTCTGCATGGAAATTAAGTCCTCTGATACATCAACCCCCAATCTGCATATCATATCCTGGTGGCAGCTTTCTCTTGACCACATTAAGCTATTTTCCTTCTGTACAGAAATTAATAAATTTGTGGTTTAATGAACATACTTCAGGTTTCAGCTTAAATTCCATCTTTTCAGTATTGGAGATAAAAAAAAGAACAAAACCCAACCATTGTTCTTGTGAAAGCACTAGCAGCGAGTGCAGCAAGACGGTGTTCTCTACAGAGGTCACTTCTTCCATCGTCTCAGTCGACTGTTAGCTGAACACTCTTGACAGCTCCTAGGCTAATGAAACTGATTGTACAGTGAGTTCTCCGGGGATGAAACCAATATGTCTAATTTTATTTACAGTTTAAGTCCTAGTCAAATCTAAGTCCATCATCTTAAAAATTAAAAAAAAAGTAATACACATACTGTAAACATGGCAACATTAAATATGGTAATGCTAGTCTAGAATATTTAATGTCATGACCACATCTTGTTATACCTGAATTTATGTACAGGATATTTTATAGCAAGTGTTACCCACTTCACAGGTGGAGGGGGAAGAGAGAGTGTCTAGGTTCTGCTGTGGCTAAAACTCCTTCAAAGTAAAGTTAAAGCTTGTCTTTGATTGTATTAGAGCTTTCTTTCATAACCACATTTAAGTTGAAGATTAGCACAAAAAAAAATTATCTAGGGCCCCTTCAATTTTATAATTAAAAATTCTGTTATGATTCTCAGGGAAAGTGTCTGATATGGAGAATAAAAAAATTACTGCAAAATAAACTTAATGGAAGTTGGGTCTTCAGACTGTCAGTCAAAAGTTCAAACAGGCGTTATTCCTGTTTGGGTTGGAGTTGCCGTTTCCAGGCCTCGTTCAAATAAACTAGTCGTTTGTAGTTGATGATAAAGAGAATGAAGTTCAGCAAATATGTGAGGACGCAGACAATGCAAAATTCCTTCAGCACGAAGTACAGAATGTATGCCAAGTACAATGAGCCTACTACAGACACTATGGAGGATGTCATGAGGATTAGAGCTGCTACTGCACTTGCTGTCATACCTGCAACAAGAGAGAGAAAGTTACTACCACTGTTCTCATTCCCCCCTTCCACACAAAGCAAAAAGCCTAAGTCCTCTAATTCAAACTGCAGGCTACTCAGCAAGTTTGCATTACAGAAAAGTCTGTTTAAAATACCACGAGTTCAAGATGGCTGACAAATCGCTATTTGGAGGGGAGGTTCTAGGTTCTGTACAACAGTCCTGTGGTAAGATGTATGTGTAGTATTAACCATCTTCCGTATTCCCGAGTTATGGGAAAGTGACACATTTGTTAAGTTGTGCATTTCAATATTAATAGCTTTATAGCAGATCATAGAGTTATGAAGAAAGAGTATACATTACACTTCATGCACTGTTTTTTTCCTCTCTCTGTATACTCCTGCAAATTTGTTAATTAAATTTTTTTATTTCTTCTCTTTATCATGCAATCCAATGCTAAATATATCGAAGGGAAAATACCTGGGCAGCAACTGTCTTGACACTTATATCAGCAGCATAGCAGCAGAAAAATGCAACTGCTCATTATCAGTTGCCTTTTTTTTTAAGCCCTTTGGACCAGATGTGTCATTAGACTGGGGCTAAAAAATGAGGTAAATCAATCACACGCATTTATCTGGTCTCTTCAGATTGCTCAATGAGTAATGCACTCCTCATAACCACAGTCCTGTTACATATTTTAGGGTCTAAACAGAATTAATACTTACCAAGTAGCATTTGTAGTATATAAAACACAAGTCCAAAAACACTGTTTGACTGATTTATTGCACTGTCCTTTCCAAAGATGGAACCCAACAGACCGAATCCTCGACCCCATCTGTAAAACAATGGAACTAGTTAACTTGCATTTGGGTACCTATTGCTTTACATTGCATTTTTAAATCCATCACTGATGGGAAAAAACAAACACACACTGAGATGACCACTGCAGTCCTAAATGGAGTCCAGGGGTATCCTGGAAAAACCAAGCAGCTTGCACCAGGGAGTGCATGAGGTGCACCTTTATCCCACTTACTCCCGATACATGTTATTTGACACAGTGTAAACACAACTGCACCTTCACCAAATACCATGTCTGCTTCCTAGGGTTGTAGTTCAACACTTTTGTCAAATAAATATTTCCTTCCTCTAATGATAGCTTCAGCAGTTCGACACATGCTCATTAACCAGCTGAGGGAAAAATGGTACAACTTGGTAACTAGCTGTTACCTTGCTGGCACCAGAGCAAGCAGATCAGAACATGTTTGCACTTCAGCTACTCCTGATGAGTCTAAGATCTTAGGAGGAACACAAATCCATCAAGCAAACAATCTGGGTGTAGTACCATAAAAAGACTTACACTTGGTTAGATCCCTCGCACCATGTGACATTTTGAACTAGCACCTTAACCACAAAGTGACTTTCAACTTTTTAAGTGGTAAGGTAGAAAGTGGCACAAGCCCTACAAAACTGCTGGTGCAGTAAGGGGAAAGAAGATTAAATTAGCAAATATAGTTGTGCTAGAAACCATTAATTTGATGCCCTAAGGCATATCGCGCCACTATTTGAAAAAACAAAGTGAAGACCATACTTATTCATGTCACTTGATAGTATGAAAATAAGTTAACACTACCTCAGCATGCAACTTAAATTAAAAGAAAACATTAAGATATCTGTCAGCATGTCTCTGGAGCATCAAGTCAAGCACTACATGATGGTAAGGCTAGCTTCACATTATCAGGTTAACTCTCACATAATTAGGTACAAAGCAGTGCAGCTGGAAACACCAGTGTGCTTCATTTATGCCAGAAGTGCAGATTCTGAGTAGCTTGTGCTGGGGACAATGGCTTGCTCTTGGCACACTACAGGATTATCGACAATATACTTCACCACACATCCAAGACCAGTGAAAGTCCACTACTACATTACAAGCAATTTCTTCACACAAGAAAGGTGCCACAGTAATATACTTCATAATCTCCCAACCATTTTGACAATATTTTCAATACCTATTTGAACTAATCACTTTAATTCAAATTTAGTCACGGTCTACCATTAACTATGATACCCACGTTGTCTTCTCCCCAAGAAACTGAGCAGAGAACTAGGTCCCAATCCCTAGAAAGCATGTTTACTAAATAACCAGTAAAAAACCTGAAATGTATTTTCAACTAGTTGCCTTAAATCTAATAAGTGACTGAAGGTAAATTTACCTGCAAACATAAAGCTTCAAGCCAGCACAAGAAAGACCAACACTTGCTTTACCATAGGACCAATCTCGCATCCCAGAGCTGCGAAGGGTTAGAAAGATGTGAAGTTAACTGTGCAGGGAGCAGCGCAATACAACACTGTCTCTCTTCCCTCGGTCATGCGGGTGCAAGTTTGGGGATATGCAAACTGGGGGGGACAAGGCTGTCACACTGGTTACACATCCTCCCTGCAGCACATCAATGCCAACAGTCACAGTTAATGTACAGCACAGTTTGTAGGCTAAGTAGTATTAAGTGTGGATGGCAAAGATCTAGAAGAGCAGCTGTGGAGACGCAAGCGCAGCACTTCACCGCTAAGGGAGCTGTGCTTGCAAGGAGGAGGGATTTAAAAAAAGACCAAACACCGTGCCACAATAGATAAGCAAACATCGTAAAAAAATACGGCAAGTTCCCAAGCATCTCAGCTATGATGAGACTTTCTTCCCACGCACTGAATGTTATCTGGACTTTAAGTGAGAACAGTTTATTTTTCAGCCTTACTTCAATAAGGTGGTAACAGCACATTTAACAACTGTCTCCCCAAATGCAGTATTCAAGAACCAGGTATTATTATTCTGCATTTAACAGCCTATGTTTATTTTTCTGTATTACCACATTTATAGATCTTGCAGCTTACTGCCAACAGGTGATATTTAGCCTTCTAGTCTCTAAGAGAGAACTCTTTGCAGGGTGACATTAAACTCCATTTGAACACATTCAGGATTTTCCTTACCGAGACTGAACAGCCTAACTCAAAGTGTGCCCGGGTCTGTGGTTCAACATTACTCGAACTCAAAGTAACTCTTGAGATGCTGAATTCCTACCCTCTGCTTGCCCTAGCTCGATGTTCTCACATCCTCTGATGCTTGTGACATCCTGTCACGTTTGAGAGCAGCCTCAAGCTTAAAACACCAGAAACTTTAAGCTACAGAATCTGACCCTACAGTTATTCTGAAAGTGAATAAAATGTCACTAATGGAAAAACAAGTTCAAGCCCTTCCTGACAGCGTCCCCCAGTGATCTGTTCACAGCTGCAAGAAGGTCAGAGCATGGTGAAAGCTTTTTCCACATGCAAAAGTTCATTAAGTATCTTGTTGGCCTTGTAACAGCTTTAAGGACATCCAGTATTAAATGTCAGTCTGTGGAGTACAGCTCTAATCTCACATCTTATTCCACACACTTTGAGGCAGCTAAGCCTGTAGTTTAAGACATGAAGCACTTTTTCCAGCCTCATAAGGTATGAGGTGAGGAAGCTTTTTGCATCAAACTGAAAAGCAAAAAGCTTACTCTGTATATTTCTATCCAATTTTTCCAATGAAGATGCTTATCTCCTAATACTATCAGAGAGCTCCCAAACCCCACTAAAATGCACAATGAACAATGTACTTTTGCAGGCAACTGGAGAAAGAAAGGAGACTGAGTATGATAAAAATCTTCTCTCTCACACTGAACTAATGCAAGTCACACCTGAGTTTGAAAGTCTAAGAACATGGCAAGTGAACAGCAAGAAGCAAGACTGCAGTCCTAACATGGGAATAAACTTCGAGAAATAAGGCAAGAGTAAAAAGCACTATAAACTGCTTGGAACTGTGTCATGGAACTTGCCTTTCATACACAGAACATAATTTACAAGAGCTATTGTTAACTTGGATCAATTTTTTGGATAAAGAATAGTAAGATGAACTGCACTAATTAAAGAGCTGCTTGCACAGTAAGATAAAAGTATAATCCAACATCAACTTTTTCCTGGTGCTGACTTGTGGCTCCCCATCCCTGAAGCAGTCAAGCATTTTGTTGTGCACATGGTGCTGAAGTCACCCTATGTGATTCAGAGAAGTATGACAAACACATGTGGCAAGCCGACTTTTGCCACACCCAAGTTTCACTCCTATTAAAAAAAGGCCTATCTGACCTAACTTCAAGGAAGTTTTAAAACAAATCTTTAAGACATTTTCCTGTATGTTTTAAGTAATTTAAATTCCCTCTCTGTTCAATATGACAGTCTGCGTCACTTCTCATTTGCAGGTATAACTCTGAATGGTCTTGAAAAAGTTTCCAGAAGAGTGACTCAGGAAATCCAGGACAAAGTGTTTAGAACTGTTCATGTTGTTTCCTAACATCTAAAATTGAACGCTGCTGTGACTTTCAGTCCAATGTCCTTTTTATCAAAAGGACATCGTGAAAATTACTACCCACCCTCTAAGCAGCATACCTTTAGGTTTGTGATATTTAGCAAAGCTCAGAAGCATCGGACTTGTAGATGTTTAAAGCTGTATTTGCATGCACTTGATACTTCTTAACAGAAGATAAGAACGACTGAGGTAATTTTGATCCACTAGTGACATATCTCCAATAAAATCTATTATTATTAAAACCTTACCTCTTTTTCACAATTATGAACATCCTCTATGTTCCACAACAGCACGTAACAGAAGTACGCTTTAATTTTAAGTATTTTAGCATGATTTGACAGATACCACTGGCAGAAAGGCAGCCAAGTGAACCTCATGCAGTATCCTTGTAGCTCAGTCATTTTAAAGCACAAGCAAACAACCTCCACGTTTAACAAGTTAAAAGCTGTAAGAGTTATCAGTATTAGCTCAAAAAGCAACAGAATTCCAAGCCTGCCAAACACAGCAAATCAAACAATCAAACAAGTGGCAGCCAGGGGTCAGATTATCATCTCATCCACTCTGTAAGAAATACTGTTTTTTCTAGCCAAGCACCCCAATTCTGACAGTACCTGCAGAAGATGTTTTTAAGGGCTTTTACAAAAGCCCTGTTCCCCAGCATCCTCTCTTTGACCTTAATTACCATTAAGAATCAGCTCTTAAACTTCTGAACTGGGGTTTTACCTGCATCAACGTGCTCAGCCTACCTTGAAGCTTTCCTGAAGGTACCCAGATGCTTTCTGGACACATGCTTTTGACCTCCTCAACATCCCCCAGTGATGAATTCCAGAATCACGTCACCTCAATTTCATTTGGCAATCCTTAGTTCTCATGTCAAGGCAACAACTGCTGCATCTTTATTTTAACATGAAAATAGCTGTACTAGATCAGATCAAGCCCAACTAGCCTGCAGCAAGTCCCTGCACCATGTCCCTGACATCAGCGAGTAGCAGACGCCTTGAATGAAGCACACATTCATACCTCCCAGTTCACATTCTGGTCTCCTAAACGTCTAGCTGAAAATGTTACCAATTCTTTGGGAGATCAGACTACTAAATGGCAAGTGTGATGCAAAATCTGAGAACGCTCTGCGTCTGTGCAGCAGCATGTTTTTCAGCACATTTCTCTCTCTCTCAATGTCTAGGTTTGCTGCAATCAAAAGGGCAAACACTAAGCAAGATCTTATTTTTCAGAGAACTCTAAAGAACTCAAGTTTTGCTTTCTGACTAGCAGTCGATTACTTAAAGCTTCTCATTTCAGGATTATTTTTCATCACACAAGCATTATTCTATTATCAACAGCAAGCACCATTTACCACTTTGTAACCCTGAGGAAGCAACAAATACAATTTTCTAAAACAAAAAAGCTTAGACTCAGTAAGTGATATGCCCATTTCCTTGTCACCTGACTTCTAAGTTACAGTGCAGAATCTAAGTTCTCAGGAGGGCAGTAAAGTTGGCCCATGCCCCCACATCCCCTTCAGGAAAGCTCCTGTAAAGGTCAAAGGATCTGGAGCACATTAATACTTAGCAAAGTTAGGAAACTGTAGTTGCAGCTTCTTTATAGCTTCACAAAAGGGATTTTGGATTAAAGCTAGTTCATGGTTGCAAGGTCGCTTAGGCCACACTAACAGCTTTAATAAATTAAGCCTTCAATTAGAAGCCACAAGAAAGAAAAGAATTACCAATTCTTATTTGTAAACTTGCCAAGAGCACTCAAAAATTTTGATACTCTTAATTTTATGTTTATATGTATTAGCAGTATTTACCATAAACAAGTGGGATTTTGTTCTCTATCTTCCAGCTCTACCTCAGAAACAGTCCAAAAAAAGCAAGAGATTTCTCTAGGTCAGCAAAATCTCAAGCAGACAGTGTTCACTATGTCATAGCAGCCTTTACAGAAATACTGGTTATTCGAGCTACAAGCCAACAGCATTGTGTTCCTTCTAAATAATCTCTTCTATTAAACTATCCTAAACGAAGCCTGAATTTCAACTATAGGCACTTTGTTAAATTTACTTTGCATCAAGCAAAATAATTCTCAGAACTACCGCAAATTCCAATCAAGCTGGAAATAACATACTTATGAAGAACAAAAAACCCCCATGTGTTCATGCATACACTGTAAGGGGAAGAGGGGGGAAGCTCACCTTTGGTTGGATTTGGTGTATCCAAACCAACTCATGTAGCTAGGGTACTGCTGTATTTTATAAGAGATGGCCTCAGGAACTACACATTGTATCAGACTGAAGTATTCAGTAATCAGTTTTCTTTTAAAAAGATGGGCCAAGATTTCACTTCAACTATCAGCTTCTGCTGCTTTAGGAACAACTGGCTTCAGAACTACTGAAGCTGTTTTCCTACAAATGTTCTTGAAACACCTTCCTTCCCAAGCACACTGAATAACCTCCAGCCCCTGTCTCCCCAGCCAAGCTCATTATTGATCACCTCTGGCTGGGTCCTATTTGCACACACCTCCCCGCCTACAAGAGAACCACAGCTTGCACTTTAGGAACTCATATCCTTCGTTAAACTTGGCCATTACAAAAAAAGAAAAATTTTAAAAGAAATCATTAATATACACCACACAGAAGCAAAATCGTCTCTAAAAACCAGGCTAAAAAAGCAAACTAACACAACCTATCTTGGCCTCAAGTTGTTTGTGCTTTTTTTGCTCAGTACCCTTAGCTGTAACACTTATATCATAATCATGTAGCTACAGCTATGCCAACTCACCGTCACGCTGAACCTGCAGCACCTCAAATCCTGCTGAAGCAAAGTGCTTGCCGTACTAGACAAATTCTGCCTACACTGATTTCCCCCTGCCCGATCAACAAGCAAGAGATCTTCAGACCTTCCCCTCAGACAGTGAGAACAACAAATCCTTGCTACAGAATAGCTGGAGCAGCACCATTGCACTTGCTATCTAACAATCTGCAGTCCTCAGAAGAGAGCAACCACCAGCTTTGAATTACAGACAGATTATAGCTGAGTCTCAGGATACAACACTTTCATGTAAACTACTTCGGTAGCCCAAGAACCACAAATATAATTCCTGTTGAACAACTGCCAGCTGCTTCACATATTGCCCTTCAGCAGTTTCAAACTCCTTTTATTTCCTACACAGGATTAGATGCCCAACAAAAACAGTGACTTGGCTCAGGTTAAGGAAACACCTGACTAGCAAAGACTTGCAAAACTAGTAAACCTTTTTAAAAAAGGCACATAGGCCTCATTTTCTTATGCTGGTTCACAAGAAGGGCCTAAACAAGCTTCCCCTTTCAAACTACCTGCATAGAGCTATCTTCACATTTCCCACCTCACATCAGTCACTAGCAATTGCAGCTGTCAGCCTCAAACACACCCAAATGCTTGCTTACCCTGGTAAAAAAAAAGAGTGCTGGGACATCAGAACTTACCATTACTATGAAAGATAAACGCTATATAATATTAGTAACCTGGAATCAAGCAAATTTGATCAGACATCAAGTTTACAGGAACTGCCCAACAACAAACTGGGAACCTGCAACATAAACATCCAGTTAGGGAGTAGGTCAGAGTTTTCTTCCATGTCCCATTCCCTTGTATAATGGGGTGCTCTTGCCAACCTGGTCTCTGTTAGAGTCCACACTCCATAAAGATGTGCCAGAACAATACTTCTAGCAAGGTGTGCTTCACTGAAAAAACAGCACTGGTCAAATTTTAACTGCAGTATCTGACAGTGTAACTGCAGGCTCAACACCAACATAATTATACTCACACAACATAGCGCTGAAGTACCATGTCACAAGACTAAGCAATTCAAACATAACATTTACACAGGTCTAAAATTCACCATATAAATTATTTATGAGGGTGAACAGAACAGTACAGTAATACTCTGGTTGTCACAGGCCATGTTCAGCAAATCCAGCAAAACAATTGCATGTCTGCACAGATCTGTCCGCAACACAGGGAAAACTTTTACAGATAGGTATTTCCAAGAACTGCCAGATGACTATTTGGTGTATCCACTCAAAGAGATAAGGCAGACACACATATTAAGACTTTTTCAGAATTGGCACTTCTGAGTGGCTCAAATATAAGATGACAATCCAAGACCTTGCACATCAGCATTGAGTTCAGAACAGGGAATCCCTAAGACATGTAATCTATCAAATGATATCCAGATTAACACAGATACTTAAAACTATCTTGGTGCTAGAGCTTCTTCAGTAAGTTAGCTAAAGATGTTAACCTAGATCAATATTGACTATTTCCAAACCTCATCACTTACACAGCTGCAAATATTGCTAAAGATACACAGTGACATGTGCCCTTTGGTCATTCACACCAGCTATCTTAAGTCTGTATTAAAGTTGTTACAGCATTCACACATAATAGGCTACAAAGCTTCCTTCAAAAAAGCCATCTGCTAATCTACTCTGCAGGAACCTCAAATTAATCAAGACAGAAACCAGAAATATATTAGAAGACACAGAAGTCTCCGAGGGCACGTAAAAGAACAAAGCAAAAGCCTCTGTGTCTCTGCATTACTAATGAAATGTCACATTTTATATCAAGCCATACTACTATCCATATTACTTGAAACTATTAGTTTAATTCCCTCTGTGAAACTACTGTAACAGCAAAACAAAAAATTTTTTCAGGAACTGTTATTAGCCAGTTCCATTCTAAGTGAAGCCATTCTTGACACTTAATTATTCACAAACACAAGACAGCAATTCCCTTAAAACATCTACAGCAATTGCCAAATGAAAACAGTATTTCCCTAATATCTTCCCTTATCATACTGTCCTTAGCAGTATTTCTTTTTGAACTATTTCATGAACTTTCCCCATGACACAAGCCTGAAATATGCTGACCATTAATATTTCAAATAAGGGAAACTAGGAAGGCATCTCTCCAACATAATCTTCTGGATGAGTCAGTCTCTGATACAAGACTTTCTCTACTTCTCCCTCCACATGCTTTACAGCATTTCTGTTCTCATTGTTGTGCCAAAACCAGATTTGACTCAAAAGCAAAACTAGGAAATACTAACAGCTTATTAGTGAAAGAAGCCCTGCCTGAAGACCGGAACTTAGTACAGAGTAACTCAGCTCAGGGAGGAATACACTAATTTATTCTAATTTTTCTGTACATTTAAAATTAATTCCAACACCCTGATCTGCTTTTTAATGTTTGGTCCACTGTTGGCATCAACACTCAGAAGTGAGAAGATCCAAGTTCCATCCACAAATGTAACTGTAATAGAAAGTCACATAACTGAATGAACACTCTAGAAGCCAGCAGAAGCCACAAAGTACAAGCCGGTCACCCATTTAACTCTGTAGAGTTAATTCTTCTAATCAAGTAAATAAATAATTTGTGATTGCCAGGGTAATAGCTTAATGACAAAAGAAACATACAAAAGTTAAATCAGCATTACACGAGAAAACACTGGAATACAATATTTGAAACTCTATCATCCCAGTGAAATCTAAATTGTAATCAAAAGTTCATTTTAGAAACCAAGTTTCAGAGGAACTTTGGTGATGCAGTAAACGAGGAACATTCATTCAACTGAAGAAAAAGACTGACTGATGGATGGGGAGCTGTGGTAACACGGAAAATAACATTAACTTCTTTCAGTGTTATTCTTACTTCAAAGTTTAACAGCTTGCCATCTTGTCGTAGTTTTAAACCAATACTCCTTTTTTGTCTGTGTCCTGTACAGTGTTGAAAGCACATTCTTCTCCAAATATGGTTTGACTGAACAGAACTTGCACACTCCTTTTCCACAAACTCCTTTTACCACCTGCTCTAATTATCATGAGCTATCTTGACATTTGCAATACTTCAGTCAGATTCTCCTAGCAACTGCTAGCACCATTTTAGTTGATTTTATCTCTAACTCTTCATATTATACAGCATTACTGAAGTATTTTCAGGTCTTTACCATGGCATAGTCAACCATGCTGCAGCATTACTAAAGAACACTATAATTACCAGGCATTATTCTATAGTTAGAAATAGCTGAAGATATAATTGGAATTATTTTATTTCCTCAAAGCATTTAGTAAACACTCATTAAAACTATTATTTCAAATCCCCTATCTCAACAGCAGTACTTGCAATAATAAAAAGCTAATGAAGGGCCAATTCTATACCAGAACAGATTACTACTAAGGCTTCTTAAGTGCTTGAATCCCCGATGCTCTCTTTTTACCTCTGTAACTGGTAAAATGTAGATTACTCACAACACTGACATGATTTTGTCTCAGTAGCCTATTCGTAATTTTAATTTAGAAGTTATGTGGCAAGCTTAATGAAGTCTTCCTGTTTAGGCTGAAACTTCTCATTTCATGACAGTTCTCAAATAGAGACACGAACAAGCACCTTCACAAACTAAAGATTATCCCACAGACAGAAAAGCAGAGTTAAAGCCCTCTCTCAATCACAAAATCTGTAAATCTGTTTCCAAAATCTGTAAATACACATCTCTCTGCAATGTAAGACAATCCCACTCCTGTTACCAGTGAGGTGGCTTTAGGAATAAGTCTTTCTTGTATGTTTTGCCTAAACAACTTAACCAGCTTCCACCTTGCAGGGTACAGACAACTTGTCGCCCATTGGCTTGTTATGAAACAAACACCTTACAGACACTGTGACGGCTTTTATGCAGGTTACGCTGAGGCAGGGACACACACGACATAATCTCAAATACTCATTCAGCTGAGGGCACTAACACATTAGCAACCAAATTCTCATTAAAAAAAGGGAGCTTTTAATACCCACATTTGCTTAAGAAGCAAACTCTTCCCAGCTCCTTACAGGTGGATACCTCTGCATATACCTGTATGTATATATGTGTACAGACATGTATATATATATGTGCACAGAGCAGTTTTCAGATAGCTGGACGATTCATGTTATGTCTTCAGTTGAAATACCTAAGAGATGTTTCTAGAAGAGTTTCTTAGCCAAGTTACACCCAAAAGTATTTCCTGTGGCATATTTATGCTGGTAGCACTTATAACAATTACAGGAGGTTAAGGCTCTTCATTGCTGTAATTCAATCAACTAGTTACCTGACAACAAGTCAAGCCAGCAGCATATTAAAATTTATACATTAACTCCCCTAAGTAAGAACCACTGACCTTCAGAAAACAACTGCAAAAGTAATTACTGACAGGAAACCCATAAAATAAATCAAGATTTGGACTAGGCTCTTACTGCTGAGGCATACAAATCTCTCTCAAATTAAGTACTTCCTCTGCACTGCCAGGTAACGTTACATGAAAAAGCAATTCAGACTCTACAATTAAAACAACCTAAAGCAAATCGTCTACAATGGTACACACCTACAATAGCCTCAACCACTAGTCACACCTAGACCATCTCACTTCAACGCGCATTTGCCATGAAAACGCCTGTCACTCTAGCTAATTGCCATTGATTACAACACAGAAACTGCGGGAGCCTCACCCTTCAGCCCGTCGCGATACAGAAGAGCAAGCCGTTCCCAGAGCAGCCCTCCAGCAAAGGCGCTGCCTCCACCGGGAGCCCTGACACCCCTCTGCTCGGCCTGCCGGCCCTGCGGCTCCCAACACAGGCCCGGCTGCCCAGTCCCCTCCGTGACCCAGACAAACCCTCCCCGGGACGAGCCCGCAGACGCAGGCTCCTGTTGCTCGGCCAAGCCCTCTCGCCGTCGCCCTCATGAGAGCCGACATGAACCCCCGGCAACCCCCGCCTTAGGTCCCGCGGCATCTGAAGCACCGTTCCGGTGCCTGGCCTGACCCCGCCACTCCCCGCGCCCCTCTGTCCCTTCCCCCCACTCCGCGGCGGCCTGAGGCGGCGGCGGATCCCATCCCCGCCTCACCTGGAGGTGATGGCGGCGGAGCAGCGGACCCGCTCGCTGAGGTCGCACAGGGCTTGGTAGTGGAGGTCGCGGCCCTTCTCCCGCTCCAGGTGGCAGGCGTAGAGGGAGAGCAAGATGCCGGCCGCGCACACCACGGAGCGGGCCACCCGTTCCCAGCGCGGCACCGACACTCGCAGCAGGACGGGCGCCGCCATCTTATCCCCTCCCTCCGCCTCAGGCCGCGACGCGCACCCGGCGCCAACGAGCGACGCACGCGCACCCACACCCCATTGGCTCGCCGGGCGGGTGCGCCCCTCTCGCTCCGCCCATACCAATCACGCCGGACGTGGCGCTCCGCGACGACGTCACGTCAGGCCGGGGCGCGCGGGGCGCGGCGCGGCGGGCGGTTATGGCGCCGCCTGGCGGGCCTCAGGAGCGGTGCGGCACCTCCCGCTGCCCCCATTTCCGCGGGAAAAAGGGGTTTCCCTCTTCCCCCAGACGCGGGCCGCGCTGACGGCACCTTCGGGGCCGCTGCGCCGCTTCAGCCTAGCCACGGCGCCACGGGTGTCTCACACGGGCACTGCGGTGACTGCACCGAGTTTATTCCATGATTCTGGAGAGAAGGAGCCAAACTGCTGCAGCCGGCGGCCACACAAAGCCCACCCGGTGCCGAGCGCCCCTCACGTTCCCACAGTGTACCTTTCCAGGAGGTGTGATGTTGGACAACTGATGTGTAAAAAAAACCCTCATGAAAAGTTTGTTTACTCTAGCAGGCACCATAGCCCTGTGCCCTGCCTGGCTCCGGAGCAGCTGTCGATGGATTTCCCCAAACCTTGCTCAGCTTCATCTTTGGAAGAACACACTTTGCACTTGAGCAACGGGGATTTCATAATCTGTTTCACAGATCTAGGATCACATTTGTATCACACCTCTAAAAATAGCCGGCAGACCTGCGAGTCAATAGCGCTACTCAGAATTAGATGGATACAAGCAAAGGGAACGAGGGCTGGATCTTCTTTCTTTTGCGCGTGTCTGGTTTCTATCAAAGCAGCATCAATATCTGCCTGTAGTTTGAGGAACTAGCCAACACCTCTGGTCTGCTGACACAGAAGGCACCTAGCCTGCAGATAAAATAATGTTTGCGCACTGCAAACACCCACCACAACAACCATTATTGCTTTGAGGACGGCTGCTGGCAACTTGTTCTCCTTCCCTTCCCTGTTTCCTTGTATGCACACCATTGCTGGGCATTAGCAGATGGGAGAGCAAGTCAGTACAAAAGGAAGTTCTGCAAGTTTTCCCCAAGGCAGGCAGGATGACAAAACACAATGGCAGCATTCATAGCGCTGGCTATGCAAGCCGTGCCTCCATTGTTCTGCAAAACAAAATGAATTCAAAGAATGATGTGGCACAAAATTACTTCAGTGGCAAGAAGGAATCCGCCAGCAAAAACAAAAAAAAAAAAAGAAATTGAACTGTTCATTAAAGAGTTGAGAAAACCATTTATTAAGAAATCATTTTGAGCTCGGCCCCTAAATAAGATGAGTTTCAGTCAGAATTTTCGGGTTTTGTCAGACACTGTGGGATCTTGGGCCCTGGAACCATCCATCGCTCAGGCTGGGCAGCAGGAGATGGGGGAACCCTGCCCTTGCCCTGCCTGCCTCTAGGCAGTTCACCCAGTCAACTGCCAAATCTGAAGTGAATGAATTACTGTCTGTCTTGTCTGGAGTGCAAAAGTCATAATGCTTTGCAGGCATTTGACAAAACCCCAAACCCTGAGCTGCTGAGGAAGAAGCCAAAATGGAGAGAGGCCAAGAGTGAAAGAACCAGGAAGAAGTGTGCAGAGCCCAGCTCCTGCAGTAACGCCAGCAGTCAGTCTGAACTTAGGTGGATGCTGCTCCACTGTTCTGAATATGTCGTTTATATTTATCTCCTAACAATTTTTACATTATCAGGAGGTTTTTCTGACCAAAACTTTGCTTTCAGATTACAGATACTGTATAAACTCCCAATATTCATGCTTTCTTTGTCAGACAAAGGAGGGTAGCAAGGATGGATGGGGAAGGGTCTGGAGGGGAAGACTTATGAGGAGAGGCTGAAGACCCTCAGTTTGTTCAGCCTGCCTGAAAAAAAAGAGGCCGAGGCAAGACCTCATAGCGGTCTGTGGCTTCCTGAGGAGGGGGAGCAAAGGGGCAGGTGCTGATCTCCTCTCTTTGGGGACCAGGGATAGCACCTGAGGGAACAGCATGAAGCTGCGCCAGGGGAAGTTTAGGTTGTCTGTTAGGAAGAGGTTCTGTACTGAGAGGGCCGTCAGGCGCTGGCATAGGCTCCCCAGGGAAGGGGTCACAGCCCCGAGCTGGGCTGAGGACAAGAAGCATCTGGACGATGCCCTCAGTCCCATGCTCTGACTTAACTGGCCCTATGTGGAGCCAGGAGTTGGACTCTATGGCCCTTACAGGTCCCTTCCAGCTCAAGAGCTGGCTTCTCCAGAGACCGCGACTCTGCCGCGGCGGGCGCGCGTCCACACCCTGATCCCCCGCCATGGCTACCTCAGACCCCCACTTCTCGCCCCTGAGGCGGGCGGCGGAAAGGGCGGACCCGGCTCAAGCCCCGCCCCCTTTCCCCGCGCAGCGTTACGCCAGTGACGCAGGCGCGCACGGGTGTCGGGTGACCTTCAGAGGCGGCGGCTGGCGATCGGCGTGGGAGCGCGATCTCTTTCGTCACTTCGCCTCAGCCAGCCTTGCCCACCACGATGCCGAGGGGCGGCCGGAGCCGCACGTCCCGCGTGGCGCCCCCCGCCAGGTGAGGGCCGCTGGGCACCGTCCCGTCCTCCCGGCCCCGTGTAGGCCGCAGGCGGCAGAGGCCTTTCCGCCATGCTGGGGTTGGGCGGCGTACCGGGCGGGAGGGGGTTGGGTTGGCCCGGCCCGGCCCGGCTACTTTAGGGTCGGTTGTAGCAGGGTCGCCGCTTGGCGGGAGCCGAGGTGGATCTCGTCAGCGCTCGCTGGGCGGCAGGGCCCGGCCGTTCGCTGCCTAAGCGTTAAGGCCTTACTTAATCGGCTCCTTTTAGGCTACATCTCGTTTTACCGCACAATAACGCGGTTCCTTGGGGTGCAGTGGGTGCGGCCAGCCTTTAAACCACAGCCGAAAGGAAGCTTGTAAACCTTGCCCTTTTGCGTGCAAGCTGCTCGCCACAACGTTGCGTTGCTGCCATCACAGCAGGCAGTGACAGAGGAACTGCAAATGCACGCTCCCCGCTACCGTATGGTCTCTGCCTGCTGTGAGTTTGGGGTGATGATGTGAAGTTTCTCTTTGTGTCCTTGCAGTCGGGCACCACAAATGAGAGCTGCGTCACCAGCGCCTGCTGCTCGGGCGCCCGTCCCAGCAGCGGCTCCGGCTTCTGCTGTGGCTGCTCCTGCACCGAAGCAGCCTGGTCTGATGGCACAGATGGCTACAACTGCTGCTGGAGTTGCTGTAGGCTCTGCTGTAGGCCATACCATAGGTCACGCACTTACAGGAGGATTTGGTGGAGGAAGCAGCTCTGAAGCTGCAAGGCCTGATATTACTTATCAGGTAAGACAAAGTATTACTGGGCACCAACTAATGAAGCGCAGTTAACTTGACAGATCAGTAATATGTACAGGTGTAGGTAATAGACATAAAAGACTCAATCTCTATGGCATACACCGCAGTCACCATGAGTGTCTTAGAAGTAGTTCAAAGGGATGCATGCGTGCTAGCAGCAGGGTGGTGGGGATGGTTTCTGCTGTAGTACCCCTCTGATTCAGACAGGACTTCTGTGTTCCAGGTGTGATGTCAGCAAGGTCTATTGCAAGCCCTTTTTGTGCTGCTCACACATTAAGCTTACCTTGCCCAGATGCTATCCAGAGTTACCAAAGTGTATCTGGGGTTACCAAAGTGTCTGTAGCTTTCAAAACTTTTCAGAACATGATACTACTGCTGCAAACTTACCTTGTACTTTAGCCCATTATTTGTTTCCCATTAAAAAAGTAACACAACATGTTGACTAGAAGGCAATGAAGAAATCCGGAGTGAGGAATACTGGGACAGTTTCATACACTGGAGCTGTTGAAAGGTCCTTAAGGGAGGTGTCTACCGTTTCAGGAGCCGCAGGCAGCTCAGCCTGCCTACCAGCAGCAGCAGTCGCAGTTTGCTCCTTGCCAGTATGAAATGAAACAATTCCTGGAGTGTGCGCAGAACCAGACTGACCTCAAGCTGTGTGAGGGCTTCAGTGAAGTACTGAAGCAGTGCAGGTTTGCTAATGGTAAGTAGGCAGCGCTACCAGGCAACTACTAAATGAGCTAATTGGTAAAAATACCGTGGGAACAGCCTGGGTGTTTTCTCAATCCATCCAGTAAAGACTGGGGATTCATACAGATACACAGCAGTCCATTAAAGCAAGCTGATGTTCTCTTTGGTGTCCTGGTTTGTACGTGTAGGGGGAAGTGGTGGGGTGGGGAGAGGATGAATTCCTGAAGCTTTTGTGCTGGTGCATGGACTGAGGCCGCTGTTTTGGGCAAGCGGTGGCAGCAGGCTTGGACATCCAGCATAGCACCGTTGGCCTGTAGCAAGTGCCTGTTTGGCACAACTGAGAACCCACCCCGACCTGGGAGACAGGAGACTGCCCAATGCCAGTGTCAGGGTGTTCATCCCAGAACATAGATGAGAGGAGAGAGCACAGCATCAGCTTTATAGCAAGGGAGACCAGCTGCCATGGAGGGATTCAAAACTTGCTGCTCTTAACTGGTACCTTCTTACCTTGCAGGTTTAGCCTAAGCCTTCGGAACAAGGTTGCTGCAGACCATCTTAGAAGAACTGACCTATGAATGAAAGAAAAAGAGCTTCATTAATAGAGTCTAAAGCTGTCTCATAGCTGATTAGTTCACATACTCGCGCTCTTGTCCTCCTCGTGGTGTGATTCCTGCCATAGCCGCTAGAGGCGTGATACAGCCTACAGCAGCAAATTAATTTAGCACGAGATGGGAAAATGAACAATAAAGCGGCATGAGCCAATTGGGGTTAAGTGGTTTGCTGATTGTTCTGTTGAATGTAAGTGATGCAGCGTATAAATAAACTCTCTGAATTACCCTGCTGTGGTGGATTCCAAAGTTGAGGCTGGAGGGTGAGAGCTGATTCTGACAGGTCCCCATCTGCTTGTGGGCAGCAGGGTCAGAGCTCAGTGGTTGCTAGAGCCTTGGACCCCTGCTGCTGATGGAGATGCAGAGCAAGCAGTAGGCCTGTGTCTCACTCCACACTGCTCTGCCTGCAGTGGGTCTTGCTTCTCCAGTAGCATCGTCCTCCCTTTTAAAACAAGCTCTCTACTTGTATTCAAAGAGGTTCTGAGAAATAAGCACCCTCTGCTCAGAGAGGATCCCTGGTAGGGCATTACTGCTGCTGGGTGCTTCTGAGGTGTTGCAGTCTCCCATCTGGTGCTGCACCCCCCCTGGTTGCAAATAACAAGCAGAAGCTGTTGGGTTTTTCCTTCTTATGGTGGAAGTTTTGGACTCAAACAGGAGAAGGTGGGAGGAGGGAAGATGTATTCCCAGGGTGGGGGGCAGGGGGAGAAAAATCTTGACTGACAAGTGGGATTCCTGTAAAAAATTATTTCATGGTGTTACCTGTTTGTCCCCAACTGCTTTTGTACTGTTGGGTGTTTGCCTGTTCCCAAGAGCCCCTGTCTCTGCAGTTCTGGATGGGAAAAGAATCTGCATTCAAGGTGGGGTTACCTCAGGCCTGGGGCCAAGGACACAGCTACCTTCCCCGATGACACGACGAGCCTTGCTCCAGCTGCTGCAGCTCCTGTCTCGGTGTCCCGGTGAAAAGAAATAAACCCAGTTTGGGCCAGGAACGCCTGCACTGGGCTGGTGCTGAGCTTGCAGCAGCCATCCCCGAACACTCTGCGAGCAGGGGGACGCATTTGCGCTTCGGGGGAAGCGCAGCGCGGCCGCTAAAGCGGTTCGCAACTCGCAGGGGTTGGAAAGCCGGGAGGTGCGGGCGAGTCCCGGTTCCCCCGCAGCCTCTCGCTCCGGAGCGGCTCAGACGCGACTCAAAACAGCCAGCTGAGCTCCGGGCAAGGCCCGGCCCCGCGCACGGAAGGGTTAAAGCCGGCGGAGGAAGTCCCCAAACCGCCGCGCCGCTGCGCGCCTCTTCCGCTCCGCGGCAGCCAGCGGCTCCGGTCCCCAGCCAGCCGCCCTCCCCGGGAGCTGGGCTGGGGGAGCACGGGCTCCCCCCATCCCCCGCAGCCGGGGAGCGCCTCACTTCGAGCCGCGGCCCGACATGCCCGCCCGCCGGCCGCGGCTGCCAACTCGCGTCGCGCTTTATTTTTGGCCGGGCAGCGGCGAGCAGCCCTGAGCCAGCGGCCGGCGGCGGCTCCGCAGCGCCCGGGCCCTCCTCCCACCGGCCTCTGCCCTTCGCCCGCCCCAGCGCCGGGGACGGGGGCGGGAATTGAATTGCCGGCGGCGGACCCAGGCTGCC
>VZTU01032489.1:39502-61080 GCA_013400835.1 Zapornia atra
GCCCGCGGGAAAGCCCCTCGGCCCGGAGCCCGGTTTGGGAAGCAACCGGCTTCGGGAGACGGTGCTTTAGGGGCGGGGAGGATGGCGGAGCCGGTGGGGGGTTACCTGCCCCGCAACGCTTGCTGGCAGGAGGATTTGGGGCTTTTTTTTTTTCTCCTTTCCCCCCCTTACCTTAGTTGTAGGTCCCGGGGAAACATCCCTGGTGCGCTTAGCANNNCGGGACGAGGCGAGGGGAGGGAGGGGGGAAGCACTCCCGTGCTGGCCTAAGAGCTGACTTTAGCTTGGGCTTGCCGGATTTATCTCAATAAATATCTGCATGTTATGGCATATTTACCACGGCAAGCACTGAAAGGTCGTCTCACAGCCGGGGGGAGGGGGTTGGGGGGGGCACCCGCCGGCTGGCAGTGCCCAGCGCCGGTCCCGTTAGTATTTCTCCATCTCTGCCTCGGGACAGAAACCTGCACAGCCCCCTTCCCCCCAAACCGATAGTAAACCCGGCTTATCCCTTATCCTGTTAGTGCTCAGTACCAGTTGCCCAGGTACCATCGGGGTGTTTTAAACGAACTCCCGAGCTCTTTCCTCCCAGACACCAGGCTTCTCAGGGCAGTGCTCCGCAGATGCTCCCAAGCTCCAGCCTTTCCCTACACCACCAACACCCAGGACTTTGATTTTTCAGCTTAAAAAAAAACCACCCCAAAGTTGTTGGTTATCCCCCACCTCAGGGATATTTCCTCTCCCCTATCCACTCAGCATGCTTCTCATTTATACTTTCAGCCCTGACTTGCTTTTCCATTGCTCACAATAATTCCAAGAGCTAAAGTTCTATAAATTAAACTGATGGGTGATTAGAAGTGCTCCAGCCCTCGTTAGACATCCCTCCCAGCAGCAGCAGA
This sequence comes from Zapornia atra, assembly GCA_013400835.1. Lineage (NCBI taxonomy): Eukaryota > Metazoa > Chordata > Aves > Gruiformes > Rallidae > Zapornia > Zapornia atra. The sequence goes on from VZTU01032489.1 coordinate 40,396, forward strand.
CAGGCAGCTAAAACACAACATCACTCCTTATAACCAGGTCAGGACAGACACGCTTTCATAATAAGATTTAAACATACTTAGAGATGCAAACCTGCCTCCCAGCAGAGTTATCGCCACCCCGGAGAGAAAGGCAAAGGAAAGCCCGCAGTGCTGGTGCTCTGTAGCCCACCTACTCCCTCCCCCACCAGCAAGCCATCACCCCAAAGTGACAGCTTTGCTGCCCAAACTTCCCAGAGCCGCTTTCCCCACTAGCTGCTCGCTCGCTGTGTAAGTTTACAGAGCAGCTGGACCTGGGCAATGGGGATTTTAGCAACGCCGGGCACAGGAACGAGCTGAGGACATCCAGGTCCCAGGGCTTAACAGGGCAAATGCTGGTGGAAGTTAGGGATCAGGACTACTGGCTATTCCCCCCACAGTCTAAGTACTGGCATGCTGCTCCAGTAACGACAGCACATGTTAAAGGAAAAAAAAATGGAAAAAAAAGAAAAACAGCCCCAAAACAAACTCCAAAAAAAAGAAGAGGGATAAAAGCCTTTCGGGAGCTTGGGAGGCTGCTGGCAGCTGTACGAGTGGGTGCGGAAGCTCGCTCAGCTGCTGTCCTCAGGCTGGCTCGGCCCCGGCTGACCCCACAGCACTGGCTGTCCCCAGGCACCCAGTCCCCTACCTTGCACCCTGACCCAGAGAACCCCACCTACCCACCCACCCGCAGCTGCTTCACTGACCCTTACCACCTGGTTTTTCCTTCTTAGCCCTTTTCACTTTAAACACCATTTTTTCCTCCTTGTTCTGAGCCAAACCAGTCAGGACAACTTTGTTGTCTTAAAAATAATCAGTGGAGGGGCAAAAAAATTCAGGCAAGGCAGATTTCAGCATTTGGTGGGGGTCTTTGATGGTGTCAGCACAGTGTGATGTTTCGGGACTGACTGCCTCTCCCACCAGCAGGAGTCTCAAAATAAGTAATTAAATTGCTTTCCCAGAGAGGAGGAACCAGAAGTGAGTGAGGCATAGCTTCATGGTAGGAGCCAGAGACAATGCTCTGTGAGCTGGGTGCAGGGGCTCTGCAAGAAGGGACAAGATTTTGAGGTGCTGCATCTCCTTCCAAAGCCGTAGAATCATAGAATCACCTGGGTTGGAAGACACCCTTAAGATCACTGAGTCCAACCACAGACTTGGCCCCAGCCAGGCTCCTCCTGTCCCTGGGGACAGCCAGGCTGCACGGCTCCAGCAGGATTTCCCCTCTTCTCAGTGGGATCTCCACAGGGGCCCAAGGGCAAGGCTTTGCTTTTCCAACTTTGGTCTGTGATCCAGGATCCTTCTCCTCCTGCCTTCTCCTCCAGCTCAGTGTTTTCCCCTCTGAGGGAGATCAGGGAGGGGGCAGGTCCCTGCTCCTGCTCTGGGTGCAGCGTGCACCCATCTTCGCTCCTTTCTTTTGCAGCCCCTTTCTGCCAGCAGACCAGCACAGCGTGCTGCCATACAGGAGCCAGAGATGACCAAGGAAGAAGACCTACCAGACTGGAACTCATCCAAGGAGTTTTATGAAAAATACGAGCCGAAGGAGATTTTGGGCAGGTAGAGCTTGTTTTTGGCAAACAGTGATTTAACCTACTCCAGTACCCAACAGGAACAGCATCCCCTGGGAATCCGATACAAACAGGGTCCGTAGTAGCATGGGGGTAAAAATAGCATGAAGAAACGCTTTCCATCAGCTAAAAAACTTGAGTCCCACCAAGACAGGGTAACAGAGCAAAACCCACTCAGACATGAAAATATGAACCAGCCCAGGTGCCGATTGATGGCACAGCCACAAAATGGGGCTGAACAGGGAGGAATGGACACCCCCATCTTGTTTGTGTTGTCCCTGGCAGGGGGGTGAGCAGCATTGTGCGTCGGTGCATTCACAAAACCACCCGGCAGGAATATGCTGTGAAGATTATCGACATCACAGCAGGTAACATATCCCCCAAGGAGGTGCAGGAGCTGCGAGAAGCCACCACCAAAGAGATCGACATTCTCCGGAAGGTCTCGGGCCACCCCAACGTCAGTAAGTCAAGCTCCGTGCATCAGTGGGGTTTCTGCCCCATTTGTTCTTCAGGGTGTCCCCAGGAGGGGTTTTTAGGGTGAAATCCCTGGAGGGTCAGATCTCTGATGGTGCCAATGCAATGCAGGGCACCTGCTCAGAGCATCGTTTGCTCTGCCTACATGTGCACGCCAGCGGTGCTGACACTGCCCAGGTTGTGTCCCAGGTGAAACACTGATGAAGATCAGCTCATTTAGTTAGATCTTTAGTCTGTTTGTGGACAGGAATGCACTGTGCTCACAGCCCCCACCTTTTATTGCAGTCCAGCTGAAGGACAGCTATGAATCCAGCACCTTCTTCTTCTTGGTGTTTGACCTGTAAGTACCAGCTTGGCTGTCACCCCAGCACTGCCATCTCCCCCAGCCCTTTCCCTTTACTCTCCCCTAACAGCCTTGCTGCTGGCAGCATTTTCCCTCCGTCAGCGGCTCAGCACTGCTCAGGTTTCCCCATAACCTTTGGTAGGAGCCGGCATGTGTCCCTGTGGGTTATTTATATGCCCGGCAGGACTGGGGGGAGCGTATGACGCTGCAACTCCTGGTGCCGGGGCAGCGCGGTGGACATCAGCAGAGGGGGATGACACTGGGAGAGCCCTGTCCCATCCAAACCTGCCCTCTCCAGGGACAGCCTTTCCTCCTCTCACCTGATGTTTTGCAGCAACATATGGGCATTTTTACCCCTTTTTATCCACAAGTTGGCTTGTCATTTTGTGCAATGGGGGCTGTTAGGGGCAGCGATGCCCAGGTGATCCTCCCCACGGGCTTGGGGTCGGCTTGCTGCCACAGCTCGGCTGCTGCCTGCCTGCATTTTCCCTCCTGTGCACAGGATGAAGAGAGGGGAGCTCTTCGACTACCTTACTGAGAAAGTCACCTTGAGTGAGAAGGAAACCAGGTAAGGCCAGAGGCAGATGGCTGAAAAATCATACTGCAAAAGCAGATCGGGGGTTCGAAAGGCAACCTTGCAGACAGCATGGCACCCACGGGCCAAACAGCACCCCGGGCTGTGTCCCTGCGCTCAGTCGCAGGGGCTGAGCTGTGTGGTCCCTGTCCCCGGGAGCGTGGTGCCAGTGGGGTGCAGGCTAGAGGAGGTGCTGTCACCCATCCCCAGGAAGATCATGCGTGCGCTGCTGGAAGTGATCCAGTACCTCCACTCCATCAACATCGTCCACCGGGACCTGAAGCCGGAGAACATCCTCCTGGATGACGACATGAACATTAAGCTGACGGACTTCGGCTTCTCCTGCCAGCTGCGCGAGAACGAGAAACTCAAAGGTAGGAGGATGGTGAGGTGGGGACGGTGCGGGTGGCCTGTGGCCACCCCAGTGCTGCGGAGCCCACAGGGAAGCCCCGCTGTCTCCCTGGGGACGATCTCGCTGCTGCAGGGGCTGATTTGTGCCCGTCAGCTTGGAGCTGCCCCTCCTGCTTGCACACACGCCTGGCTCTGCCTGTGGCCTGGCCTCTGCACCACTCTGTGCCATGGGGAAGTTGCTGCCTGTTAGGAAAAGCATCCTGTTCTTTCCCCTGTTCTTTTCCTGCGGTTGCTCTACATTACACCATCCATTTACTACCCAACATTAAACTTTTTCCCCCAACTCCACAGACCCAACAACAAGCATCCCCTCTACTCCTCCACTGCTATCTTCATCACATTTTAGCCATTACAATCCACCAAGAGAAGTCACCAGCAGGATACACACCAGTCACACTTAGCTCCCTGCGAGCACCATTGCCACAGAAATCCCACCTGGGATCCAGACCCCCTCATGGACTGCTCAGGGGTGGGTGGGGATGGCACAGACCCTCCCACATGGCTCAGGGGGATGCTCTGCCCCATCTTTGCAGAGATCTGTGGCACACCTGGCTACCTGGCCCCCGAGATCCTGCAGTGCTCCATGGATGATGAGCACCAAGGCTACGGGAAGGAGGTCGATATGTGAGTGAGATGTCTGCCTTCCTACCTCACCCCCAAACACATGTGGTGTGGAGGCACAGCAAGAGCTGTGCTGATAGGCACCAGTTTGATTGTTTGGGCTGGAAGATACCCTCAGGGCCATGAGGGGCTGTCTTGGTGACCCAGCACAGAAGCAGCCCAGGGAAAAGGCCATCTCCCTGCTTTACCCTGTCAGGGAGGAGGGAAAGCATCAGTTCCCATTCATAAAATATCACCTCAGGGCCAGGCTCCAAGACATGGGGCTTTTTAAACACACCCCATAGGAACACAGGAGTCCAGCACAGCCCCCAAGAGAGCAGGCAGCTCAGGAAAGCCCATCAGAGTCCAGACTGAGCCCTGCAAGGACTTTGCCACCATCTCCAGTACCTTTAGTTTGAGGTCTGCAGCACTCAGAGCTGCAACCACCCACATGAGACACACCAAGCCATCCCAGCCCTCTTTAACTACACACACTAAGCCCCAGGACACACCACAGCCTGAACTCAGAGAGCCCCAGAGCATCCAGCCTCACCAACACCACGATACCCCACCCTCCCACATCCTCTCCCTTCCCCAAAAAACCCCAAGAAAAACTAAGGCAAATGCCTCCAACTCACCGCTTCCTCCTGCAGCACCTAGGAAATAAAACTCTAAACCCCTCCCCAGCAGCAGAGCAGCTCCTGCTCCTTATTAACCATCAGGGCTAACAAGCCCCAGCCATGAGCTCAGCCTCCCTCATCACACTCCATGTAGAGTAGCAGTCTCCTGGTTTTCCAGGGTGGCAAAGCTCAGTGTGCCCTGCGTGAGGGCGAGGCACTGAGGCACCCCAGGGGTACGATCCAACTGAGTGCCCCTGGGGTGCTGCCTGAGGCTGGAGGGTCCCACTGGGCTGCCCGCAGGTGGAGCACTGGTGTGATCATGTACACCTTGCTGGCCGGCTCGCCTCCCTTCTGGCACCGCAAGCAGATGCTGATGCTGCGGATGATCATGAATGGGGACTACCAGTTTGGTTCCCCGGAGTGGGATGACCGCTCGGACACCGTCAAGGACCTGGTAGGCACTCAGGGATGGGAAAACCTTTGGAGGGAGGTTTGCAGACACCTAGGACACGCCAGGTTGATTTGGGGCCCTCATGCAGATCTCCCGGTTCCTGGTGGTGGATCCACGGCAGCGGTACACGGCGGGCGAGGCGCTGGCCCATCCCTTCTTCCAGCAGTATGACGTGGAGGAGGTTCGGCACTTCAGCCCCTTCCGGAAATTCAAGGTGAGGTTGGGTACAGGGGTGCCCCAGCACCCCGACCCCGAGCCCAGGACCTGCAGGAGCTGAGTGGTGGGATGAATTTCCCAGCTGAGTTGGGAAAACTGGGAGTTCAAGAAGGCTAATGGACCTGGGCTTTGTCAAGATGTGGCAGCCTGGGTGGAGACCTTTCTCCAAACTCTGTTTTACTTACTGTCTGGTACTTCCTAAGGGCCTTTTTGCAGATGATTAAATAAGAAAAGAGAAAAGCCTGCAAACCATTAAAAAAAAATAATAATTACTTTCTATGGGGGACTGGATGAGCCTGCCACCACATGGGGGCATCAAGTGATCCGAAAACTGGTGAAACTCAGGAAACCTTTCCCTTCCCTGTAGCCAGCCATTGGGCCAGCTCAGAGAGTCCCAGAGTGGTGTTAGGTGACACCTTTAGAACCGACAGTTTTGACGTTAAGGGAGCATGTGGACAGAGCCTGCACTGCTCACACAGGACTAAAAAGCTGTGCTGGGAGCTGGGCCTCCTCCCAGCTCCACCAGGATAGCTGGGACATGTCGTGGGACTGGCCACAAATGCCAGGCTGTTCCCCCTGTGCTGCAGGTGATCTGTCTGACCGTCCTGGCGTCGGTCCGTATTTACTACCAGTACCGGCTGGTGAAGTCGGTCACCCGGGAGCTGGTGGTGCGGGACCCGTATGCCCTGAAGCCCATCCGCAAGCTGATCGACGCCTGTGCCTTCAGGACCTACCGGCACTGGGTGAAGAAGGGGGAGGCGCAGAACAGAGCTGCCCTCTTTGAGAACACCTGCAAGGCCATTTTGCTGACCCTGGCAGCTGAGGAAGGGCTGTTCTGATCACTGCTGCCTAAGCCAATGACTTTGCTCAGAGTTAAGGCGAGTAAAATCTTTCAAAACCACCCAGTGACTTCTTTTGCGTGGTGTTTTTTTTTTAAGAGGTATGTTTGCCTCTGGTCAGGTGCAAATGCAAAACCATCAGACAGCTGTGGTTTGTCCCTGGGATATGTCCTGCTGTAAGGGCAGGGCTTGGAGAAGCTGCCTCTAAGAGATCTGTGCAGATCTGCTTGGGGAAGGCTCATCTCAGCCCTGGAGCGGGACTCTCTGTGGATGGGAGGTGCCCAGAGAAGTGTCCTTGCCTATCGGGTGTTGGTGGCAGAGGTGGAGCACAGCAGGTTCATGGCCTTTATGCTGGTGGTTACACCTGGGAGAGGGGGGTCACTGGTTTGTGTCATCTGTGCACTTAGAAATGATACCACATGTGGTTTTGACACCGTTTAAGGGTCAATAAAGGTGCCTCATGTCACTTCTGGAAAGGCTGGGAGCCTGGCATGAAGCTCGGATTTCCCAAGAAGAGAAGGACTGATGCACAAGGCCCTCTTCCAGGGATGTGCCCACATGGGTTCCCTCCCGCAGATGGCCCTTGAGGCAGCCCCAAACTGTGGGTGTCCACTCGCTCTGGCTGGAGGTCAGAGCAGCGCTGGCCCAGTCCCCCTCCCTACACCCCTCTGCATATTTAAAAGAGACACTGCAAGGAGAGCTGTGCCATCTCCTACAGCCAGGGGCCATCAGACAAAATGCCCAGTCACTGCTCCTGCCCAGACCCCCCAGGGCAGAAACGGGTTCCAGCTGAAAGTATTTATTTTTAGTTTTTCAAACTGTCTGGATGAGGATGACTGCTGGGTGCTGATGCTCATCTCCACAGGAGAAAATTCCTTCAGGTCTGCCCATGCAACCTCTTCAGAGCTCGGGTTTGGTCCGGCTCTTCTCGGCTGCGACGTGCGGGACGTCAGCAGCACAGCGGAAGCTGAGGTTGTCGGAGGCCGAGTCCGGCGTGTTCCCCATTCTGACCAGGGGAGAGACACCCAAAGTTAGGGATCCTTCCTAATTAGCATTTAGGTCCTTTGACGTGACCCTCTCTAACAGACTAGAAACATCTTCCACTTCCCTTCAATCAGTCAATAAAAGAATTTAAATACTTGATGGAAAATGGATGTTATTTGAGAAGCAATGAGGAATGTATTTGTAGCAGGGAAATGTTTAGCAGTGGTTGTAGTAAATTTTCCTAACTGCTGCTTGGAATAAATGAGTGGGAACAAACAAATGTACTTTAAAAAACAATTTCCCTTTCCAAATAAAACCAAGCCAGAAGAAACCACTGTGATACAGTGCCTGGGCACTGCCTGGACCTACCTGGTAGTAACACGAGCTTTATGATTTGCAGACCCATCTGCTGTGTCAATCCATGAGGCACCTCTCAGGACCCGCATGTTCTGAGCGCGCTGCCTCGCCGAGAGCCCTGGAGTCAGGTACTCGGACGCAGTCCACTCCCAGGTGTTGCCCAGCAGGTCATAGAGTCCTGAGAGGCAGAGGGTTTTGCATCAGGATTGTGAGAGCACATTTGCAAGGGCTGTGAAAGCACTTCAGTGTATGGGAACGGGTGACAGAGCACTGGAATAGGCTGCCCAGGGGGATGTGGAGTCTCCTTCTCTGGAGATATTCCAGCCCCGTCTGGATGCTGACCTGGGCGACCTGTCCTGGGGACCCTGGTTTGACAGGGGGTTGGACTCAATGATCTCTGGAGGTCCCTTCCAACCCCAACTATTCTGTGAGTCTGCAAGGTGCAATGTTCAAAGCGTCACTGCAAGAACATAGGCTGAATGGTGAGACTGGGAACCAGCAGCTCTTCACTGTATTGCAAACTGGTCCCTGTTTACAATTCAGCCTTCAATAAATCTCTCATTTAAATATGTCTCACTGTTCCCCACCTGGGCGAGGGCATGGCCTCCCCTGCCTTCAGAACAACACATGTAGGGTTCCAGTAAATCACACCGAAGTGCCAAGTAACCGACTGCTAATGAAAAGCAGGGGAAGGGTTGGTGCGCTGAAGTGCACTGGGTGCACGTCACCCGACTCCCTTCTGCTGGGCTCAGTTACTCTACCAAGATGCTGACGTGACCCTATGTCATATCTGAGACCTGGCTACAATTACAGTATTTTATAATTAGCATTGAATGGGTATGAGAGAGTGGAGGCCATCCCCAAAACCAGGGTGGGGGATGTCTGCTCCGTACCGTAGTTGTTCTGAGGAGGGAACGCTGCCACCGGTGAGACGCCGTGATAACCGTCTTCTGCCGTGTCGACCCTCGGGAAATTGCCCTGTAGGAACAAAGATAGCCCCAAGAAAAGTCCCACTGTGGCAATGACATCAAGTCCTGCTCTTCACAGGACTGTGTTACACCAGAGTAATGGAAATAACTCTCCATTACAAATGAACTCTATGCAGCATTTCTGGCCAAGGAAGGAGATCGACCTCGACCACCCAAAGTTCTCCCAAGACAACCTCCTTTTCAGACAAATTTAAGAATCAATTTTTGGTTTTGTATGGATTTTTGGAAGCACCAAAATCCCGGTTTCCCAGGAAAGCTGGGCTGAGTTTGCTCCCTCTGAGGGACAGCCCACCAGGAGCTGATTTTGGTACCTTGCTGGTAAGTCTGCATTTCTTCCTGGGACCACGCAGCCTGCTCAGGCAGCCACACACACTCTGTGTTAAATGTCAGCAGAACTGCTCAGTGTGATGGGATGATTTTTAAAGATCTTACCTGCCACAGATTTGTACGGTTCGCAAGAAACTTGTTTCCCCAGGGATACACCCTCTCTGCCAAAGAGGAAGAGACACCATTACCCCCGTGTGACACCAGCCTCTGCATTTCCCTATTTTTAAACAGGCTTTAATGACTGTCCTTTTAGGTTCCACTTGGGACAGCAGGAGTGCTTACGTCAACAGGGACAGTTACTCTAATCCCTACAGGTGCTGCCAAGGAGGTGAGGAGAGGGAATCAGCAACAACAGCGTCCCATTCACAAGCCATCGCTTGCACCAGGGAGTCCCACAGTCCCCTCAGTGATCTCAGTGGCTTTATGTCACCATCACTGGGTTAGAGCAGGTGGGTCTCTCATTGCCCCAAGCCCAAGAAAAGGTATTTTTAGCTGGCAGAAATGCTTTGTTTAGGAATCACAGCATCCCTAGGTTGGAAAAAACCTTTAAGATCGAGTCCAACCGTTCCTGTCCTGTGCTAAACCGTATCTCTAAGCACCTCATCTCCCCGTCTGTCAAACACATCCAGGGTCGGTGACTCAGGCCCCCTCCCTGTGCAGCCTGTGCCACATCCCGACAGACAGCTCTTTCAGGGAAGAACTTTTTCCTAACATCTGCTCTGACCCTGCCCTGGCACAGCTTGAGACCATTTCCACTTGTCCCATCTCCTGTCCCCTGGCTGAAGAGACCATCACCCACCTCTCCACAGCCTCCCTTCAGGTAGTTGTAGGTGGTGATAAAGTCTCCCCTCAGCCTCCTCTTCTCCAGGCTGAACATCCCCAGCTCCCTCAGCTGCTCTTCATAGGATTTGCCCTCCAGCCCCTTCCCCAGCCTGGCTGCCCTTCTTTGAACACACTCGAGGATCTTGATGTCCTTCTAATGGTGAGTGAAGGTATGTTAAGACCACAGATAAGCCGCCACTTCTGATATTATTATTATTATTACTATTTCAACTCCCAGGCCAGAAGAGGTACGTACGCTCCAGTCCTCCCCTGGCAGCGAATTCCCACTCCTCCTCTGCCGGGAGCCTCTTCCCCTTCCAGGCACAGAATGCCTGTGCGTCATTCCAGCTCACGTGCAGCACCGGGTAATCCAGCCTGTCCTTTATGCTGGAGCCAGGACCTGAGGGCTAGGAAGAATGGCATCAAACAGATTTTACTTGATTTTATAAACTTTTCAACTAAAAGGGGAATAAAGGACAGAATGGATGAAGGCAGGAAACCTCCTACTAAGGTTCAACACACGCTAATAGGTTCCCAGCGTGGTGAGGACTCACCACACTGTGTTTTCACTCACCTGTCGCCAAAAAGCCTTCTCAATGGGCAGCCACCAAGGCGCAGACTGGGAAAAGAAATGGCACCAGATTAAAACTGAACTGGCCTTAATGGGCAAGACTACCCCCCTCTCGAAGTGGCACGTGTGAAGACAGGTGCTTGTTAGTCTAGAAATGGTTGAGCTGGGTTATCACAGGCATTTTGACATTGCTTTCCATCAGAGCAAAAGCACCTGCTTTTAAAAGTGAAAAGAGATCAAGAAGCCCAAGCTGCTTAGCTTTTCTGTTCTAAGGCTTGATAATAAAGTACTTTGAAAGGTGCTTTGCTGTCTCCCAGCTCACTGGAGCATCTCCTGAGCGCAGTCGGACAGAATCTGCAGAGGATGGAAACAGGAGCGGCAAAAATCAACCCAAATCAACACTGCTGAAAGTAACAACCCAAGACTAAAAAAGCCCAGAGAACGGCCCGACTGCACTGAGAGGCAGCTGTACCCAGCAGGAAAGCAATACCAGAAAGGGCTTCCTCTCTGTTTTTTTATATTTTATTTAAAACATAGAGGTCGGACAGGAGTGTGATCAGAAATGCCATCTCCATCAGCACTGCTGAAACTCATCGCCTTGGGATTTAGATTTACCTCCAGTTTTTGGGTGACTTTTTTTTTCAGCTCTTCGGATACGAAATCCTCAAAGACAAAGCTCCAGCCAAATGCTTCCGCTTCTGTTTTGTATTTCTTTTCTCTAACAAACTCCCTGGCATAAATACAACAATGCTCAGGCATCTGGGTAAGAGTTCTTCAAGAGCTGCACCACCAAATACAGCGATCTGCACACGCAACAAGTTCAGAGCAAGGCAAAACGTACACGAGCTACAGACACCCCATCTGCAGAGTCCCAGCCCCTCCCCAGCACAGCTCCACTCGGTTTGGTACAGATTTAAGAGATAAAATAGTTTGATTTGCATCTGTTCATGGATCTGATAGTCAAGCTTTATGTTATTTATGCAGGTAAATTCACCCTGCACCCTGGTCTTCCATAACATAAAGCAACTGTGCAGATCAATAAACTCTTAAAGCCCCGAAAGGCAAGAGCCGCTGTTAGTTAAATATCCCCAAAATGCAGCAAATATCACATGCTGCTGAATAATCACACCCTGCTTCTGTCCCGTTTGCTTCCCCATTGCCTAAGTCGCAATAATTGCCATTACTGTGTGTTGCTGGTGCGTGGAAGCAACAACTCTTTGTAACCAACAAGGGCTCTACCAGGAAAATGAAAAGCATTTTCCCCATGTGTTTCTTAATGCTCCCCTACAAGGGCTCCTATAAAATACACAGAGGAGCAGTCCTGTATTTACAGGTAGCTATTTACCCTATAGAAACCTGAAACTGGAAGCAGTACAGAGCCCTGTGAGTAAGGGAGGGAAAGAAAAAGGGGGGGGGAAAGGAAGCAGGTCTGCAAGCCTCATGGGCAAGATGCTTCAGCTTGCACCCACAGAGATGATTTATTACTAACAGACACAGTTTTTGGTTCTGCCAACAGCACCCAAGGTTTCAGGCAGCAGGAACCCCGTAAGACCCAGCACCCACACCCCCTGCACCCTCCCCATGGCTGCTGGAGCTGCTGAGAGCCTGCGAGCCGAGCAGACACAAACCTTCACTCTTACCTGAAATCCCTGTTTGTCACAGGGTATTTGTCAACAGCGAATGGCTTCACTGTCACCTCCCTGATGGGCCCCTCTTCATTCATCTTCTCCATGGAACCAGATCCCATCTGAAACCTCCCACCAGGCAGCTGCACCATGTTTTCATCCTTTCCAAATACTAAAATCGAAGAAAAACAGTATGAGAACAGGACAACATGAATTACTTGCCAGAAAGTCACTTTGCATACTGGAGATAGGGCGAAACAGAGTAAGCGACTGCAATTAGCATCCCTACGGGTCTGTGTTTTACTAGTAACAAGCTCGAAACATTTTAAAGTCACGTTTTCAGCATCTCTCTTGGGAAAGCAACTGCTCCCATCAGCAAAGCAGCTCCTTTAAATTAACCCTTCGCTGCAATTAGAAGAAAGGGAAGTCACGCAGGCGGAAACAAAGCGATTGCTGTTACAGCTTCTCTGCGACAGAAGGCCGGGCAACAGCAGCCCGCAGCTCACGCACTCACCCCGCAGCGCAGCGCCCAGCACCCAGCACCCGGCCAGCAGCACCAGCCGCCCTTCCCGCCGGGGAGCCATGCCAGTGAGAAGAGCCCGCCGCGGGACCGGAGGGCTTTGACCCAGAAGAGCTGCGAGCTCGGGGAAGTGTTTCCGGGCCCGCCTCCCCTCCGCGCCGCGCCCGCAGGGTCGCCCGCAGCGGGGCTCGGGTAGCGGGGATAGGGCGCTCGGGTCACAGCGCAAGTGCACGTAGGGCAGAAACGCGTTTCAGTCCTGCACCCGGGGCCACCGAAATCACAACCCCCACACCCCCTTCCGAGGCACATGCAGAAGGGGTCTCTCCCTCCTGGAGCTGGAAGGTTGCTGCTGCTAATGCACAACTAGGGGTAGGGAAAGTCCTCCAAGAGCCCCTGCTCCTCGCCGGGCAGGGGGTCTGCCCAGAACTGGTACAGTGCTGGCTGGCTAGAAATACTTGAACAGAGCATAAACAGCATTAAGAGTAACAAAAAAAATCATCTCTCTGTTGTAACCCAGACAACAGGCTTTTCAACACCCTTCAGTACATTAACTCAGCTTTATCTGTGAGCAAGTACAAAAGCATGAAGGTACAGGTTTAATCCAGCCTTGCAACAGCAAGTTCCAGGGCTCAAGGCCCCTGCTCCAGCAGCACAGCCTTGAGCTGTTATTTCACAGGCCTCAAAAGCAGGAACACCCTGACACAGCAAGTATTGGACACAGGCCTGCAACCTACCCCAGCACCGCAGGCTCGAAGTGGAATGCTCAAGGCCTTGACCCCAAGAAGGTAAAGTTTTAGACAACCAACACAACACAGCACAGAACAGAAGAGTTTATTGGGTAAAAAGGAAAGCAACTTCAGTCGTACAGGTCAGTGAAATCAAAAATAAATAACTGGTTTTTAGAGCCAAATGCTAATGTTTTGAGTGGCCGTTTATCAAAGAGGGGCTGCTCGTCACAGCAGAGTCATCTCTGGTGCTGGGAAAACCCACCATGACTAAGAAAAAGGCGCCTTTGAGTGGATTTCTTAAGACATTCCATGGGGCTCTACAGGAGCTGACCACCTCCAGGAGAGCAGATCCAGCTCAGCCTTTAAGGGAGGACATTCCAGCTCGCATAATTTCATCCACCAAGAGAATGTTGCTGGCGATCACCGTGCTAGAAATATTAAAGAAATATTGTTAGAATATCCATTTTGACATAGCTCAGAGACAACTCGGCTTCATTTCTGCCTTTCAAGACAGCTTCCTCTACATTGGATCCCACGATTCCGTATTATTTTATCAATCTGAACGATCAAACACTCATTTATAGTGAAATACCGTAACATTTACCATGAATGAAGCAGTTGCTTTTTGACATTGTAATTATCCCAGATTCCAGCTGCTGCAGCTACCATTGGCTCACCTATCAAAGAGAAAATAGTCTCAGTAACCAGGTTCACGTAATTCAAGGTCAGACTTGACCCTGTCTGACACCCAGTATTACTTGCTACATAAAACACAGCGCTGCTGTCTGCTTGATCTTCACAAAAAGCTGAACTACAGCACGCCAAGGCTGACTGTAGCAACAGGACACCCGGCCAAGCCATTTGGCGTAGCTTTTTATAAAGGAAGGCAGAGCTCTCTGCATTCACAGCAGCTTTATTCCTCAGGGAGCTGAGCCAGGACAGTTTCTTTCTAGAGCATCATTCCATTCTTTTACAAGTCCTCACCAGTGTTCAGATCGACCCCAGTGAGCTGCCCTGATTCTGCATGCTCCGTCTGAACCTTGACTAGTGTTTCCTGGGGATCGTAGCCAGAGTTCTGAGCGAGAACCTTTGAGAGAAGAGACATTATTTCACGTTGGTCATTAAAAGAGATCTTCATCTGAAAAAGCAACAGGTCTTAAGGTGCTTTAAAGTCACTTTACTGTTTCCTTTTACCTTTGGAATGATGAGCAGAGCATCAGCAAAAGCTTGAACTCCAAGCTGGGCTCTTCCTTTTACGTTAGGTTTATGCTTAACAAGAGCATTAGCTACAGCTACTTCTAGCGCACCAGCTCCAGGAATCACACATCCTGCAAGGCAAAACTCAATATGGAGACTTTGCAAGAAGCACCTATTCCCACGTAAAGTTAGTTTTTACGTGTAGTTTGATCTCTTCCCTCATCCTTATAGAGACAGCTAGCATCCAATGAAGCATGAGGCATACCAACATGAGCTAAAAGCACTTCACACTGAATGTGTTCAGCCTGGTGTCTGACTGCAGCAGGTAGTCTGACTGCAGTCAGACATCAAAGGACTGTGCACAAAATTAGTGAGTTTCAGCAGAAGAGCCTTAGCATCATTGACTGGTTGCAGAGACTTACCATCCTCAATGGCGTTTTTGACTGCACGCAGACCATCTCTTACTGCATCCTTTATTTGAGTGAGTGTATGCTTATTCGGTCCCCTGATCAATAGGGTAACAGAGCGGGGGTTGTTGCATTTCTCAATGAAGGTGTATTTCTCTTCACCCTGTAAAATACCCCACGGTTATGCATTCCTATCATGCACTTCCTTCATCAACATACACATGTAATAAAAACAAAGGAACACTTTTAGATTCAGTTCTGCCACTAACAGTGGTTCAGTACGTGATGAGAAGCAGAACTTGATTTCCTTTTCTCTATTTTACAGATAGTACAAGCACAATATAGAGATAACAGGAAAATACACAATGACAAAAGCAAATATCCAGGTAGACGTTCACATGCAAGCGGACACCGGGACATGAAATGCCACCAGCCTTCATTCATGCTGCAGTACAGTTCTTAAAATAGTTAAGATCCAAGCATGGGCTTATGAAGACAAAAGAAGAGCTGGTATCAAATAAGGCATATTTAACCTGCCTCCAGCCACAAGCTTAGTTGTACTTACCAATGTATACTCATAGACCAGCCCTGCGTGTCCCAGGCAGTCAGGGGTGAGATCCTCCACAGAGTTCATGGCCGTACCTCCACATGCAAGGGTCAGCCTGAGAGGGAACACATATGGCTTAGCACTTGCTTTATATTAAGTAAAATCTGAAGTCACTAATGTAACAATAGCATTTCACCACACAGAACACAACACTTCCCAGGCTTGGAACAGTTTAGTTCTGTTCATGCAAGAGCTCTTCACAAAAATCAGTTTGTCAAATTAAGTCTCCTCTGCAGGTGTCTAAATTTTAAGTGCACTGATAGATCAAACTCCTACATCACCCAGAGTGCTGACCTGACCATTCCATCATCTGTACAAACCACCCCACTTGTACCAGTGAAGAGCCAGACAGATAGAAGCAGTTGTCTTAATGCAAGTACTTAAAAGTGCACTTAAGCCAGACTCGAGTTGTTGTTCAAGCTTGGAAGAGCAAGTTATTTTAGTCTCTCCCCAGGAACTCACCTTTCCATGTTCCTCCTTTTAGCTCTCCGCAAAGCAACAATTCCTTCTTTTGCAAGTGCATCCAAGGAAAATGGGTCAATTCCCTAAAAATGAAGAAGTGACCATGAGGATACACAGAAAGCTAAGAACACCCACTCTCAGTCTGACACTGAGTAAATTCTTCCTCAAGGCTCAGAGATCTCAAGTAGGAACTCTAACAGCCTAAATTTAGCTGGTTTGAGTCTGAAAACTACAAAATGAGTCAAACAGCATGTGATTTGCCAAGAAAGCCATCATTTCAAATCTGGTTTTTGTAGGTACACCCTTCACCTCACCTTCTGGTTGATCACAACAAATCCTTTATCTGAATCGCCACAGACTCTTCTTTTCAAGTCTATGATTTTGTTCACTCTGTCTTCAATGAACTTTCTTTCTGCTTTCACTAGCTTCTCTCTCTCTTCTGCACTTTTATAGAAGAATCCAGAGCTCACCTCTCTGGAGGAAAAAAAAAACAGGAAGAGAGTGAGACAATTATCCTCTATGCTGTAGAAATAAGTTCCAGCTACGTTTAAAAACCCCAACAAACCAAACCCAAACAAACCCCACATAAAACCCCTCAAAATAGAACAAACCAGAAACCCTTCAAACCCAGCACACACCACACAGCTCACATAGCTGTTCCTGCTCTCCAGTTCAGTTTTTCTATTTGAAGCCCAGTGAATGTTCAAGTATATTTAGATGTTTGCTCCAGAATATTAAATTATGGCCACGTAAGGACTTGTACCCTTTCTTTATTGAAAGCTACAAAACTCTGCCTCTCAAAGACGTTTTTTCAGCAACCAGATTCCCTTTTCCAAAAAAAAAAAAAAAAAAAAGCTGCAGAGGGAATGTCACCTCTTTCACCCCACTTTTTGCACTACTTGCTTTGCTCTACAACAGTCTATGCAGTACACTCTGTTCTTGTTCAAGCACATCTTAAATGTTTTTTAAGACAAGAACATTTTCTGCTCCTCACCTTCTCATGGTGTACTTACGTTTTCTCATACTCTAAAGACACATTGCAATTAAGAACATAAGCATCTTCCACTCTTTTCTTCATGTCAGGGTGACGAGCTCCATGATCCAAAACCAGCCCCCTAATCAGCCTGGGAGATTAAAAAGCATTTTGTGTGTTAGCATTCATGCAGAAGATGAGACACTTCATGGAAGGGCAGGCTACCTAGAGAACTGACCATGCAACTGTCAAATTCAAACCCCCTTGTGTTGGGAGTAAATGATGATAGTGTATCCCACTTCTAAAGGCATGCCCCTTCTCACATGAAAAGCACACCAATCAGAGTGTGAAATAGGAATTTATTCTGGCATAGTGTCTGACTGCATTAGCTACTGAGGAAAGCTAGTGCAGAATTCGTCCATGCCACTGAGGTAAATGTAAGAGCCTATGGAATATCCAACTAGATGACTGCAAGCCAGGTTCTCTTTATCAAGTGCTATTCTGTACTGGCACTGAGCAGACACAAGCTTAAAGAATAAGCAACCCTCAGGCACGAAGAAAAAAGTACATATTCAACGCTGTTATCTGGAAGTCTAAGCCAGTGTTACTCTCTGCTATTCAATAATCTCTTGTCAGGGAATCAAGTTTGCTGACTGGGAAACTCAAGGGGCAATCCTGTCTGATCATGCCTCGAGGTTGGTGGCCCTGCCTGTGACAGGGGGTTGGAACTCTGTGATCCTTGGGGTCCCTTACAACCCAGACCACTCTATGATGCTACGTCACGACACCATTAAACTGAAGCTCAAGGGTACTCATTACTTACGTTGTGTCAGTTTCCGATTTGTGCTTCATCTCCATGATCTCTATCATGTGGAGGTCAATAGCCTCATCTGGTTTTCTGACTGTCAAAACAGAATCTACTACAGCCTGGAATAGAGGGGAGGGGAAAAAACCCAAAACACCAGAATGACCATCAGTAACCTAAAGTGCAAGTTCCCATCTTCCCATCCACCCTTTGCTCAAGTAGTAATCACAGACATTTAAAAACTGGACCTCTTCATGCAAAACAGGGCACTAAAGGCATCTTACCTCTGTTAGGATGTCAGCAAGCTCAGTATGAACTTTAGTACGGAGGGATGTTCTGGCAACATCTATAAGGGTTTCCCTGTCCATTTCCTTGGTTACTTTGACCTGCTCCAGAACTTCAAGTGCTTTTTCCTTTGCGATCTCAAATCCTTCTGCTACTATTCTAGGGTGCAAACCCTAATGCAAGAAAAGAAGGGAACAACGAGGCAACAGAAGACAAAAGTTATTTTTTCCACAAGTAGAACCTATGGTTTCAACACTCTACAAAATGTTAAAACATAAGGAACACATGTGCTACAAAGGCAAGAATATGTACTGTCCTTCTGAATACATGTAAAAGGAATGCAAATCCTTCAAATGCAGAGGGAAGTACAGATTATTCTAGCACAGAGTTAAAACCAAGGGAACTACAAAGCACACTTGGGTGTTCACTGTGCAATATGAATGCTTGTGTTCTATAGTCCATACTAACTTACACTATCCGAATACCTACCATCAGGGAGGATCCCCTTGTTAATGTACAAGGGAGGATTTTCACTCACACAAAACATACACTGGTAGTAGCAGGTTCAATCAAAACCGTAGTAGAAGCTAAAGCGCCCACATGAAGTGGTTTTGAGCCAGTCTCAAGCCCTCTTTACAAGTTCTGTGACGTACTCGTTTTAAGCAGAAATATGCTTTAAATGCAAAACAATTTGAATGGTCTCAGATGAAGCTATTTACTTGTCCACTTATCTCAGACATACTGCATACGCACCTCAGATATATAGAGGTCTGCCTGCTTTAGGAGTTCTCCGATGATCAAGACATTTGATGTGGTACCATCTCCAGTGATGTCATCCTGGGCCGTTGCTACTTTTGCTATCAAAGAGGCTGTGGGGTGTTGTATTTGCTAAACAGAAATAAGAAGCTGAGCAGTAAGTCTGACTGCAGCGGTACAGGCAGCAAGCAATCTGAAATCAGCTAAACAAAATATTTAAGAACTAGTTGATAGTTTTCATGATTCACATCAACTCAGGAGGCTTCAACAAGTAACACCAAGTAACAGCTATCAGTTTGACAAGAAGATGATTGAATTAATCCATCTAACACTATTTCCCGCCTCAGATTATGCATCTATACACAAAAATATTGAGTGCTAAGAGTCAAACTAGTCCTCAATTTATCATGAGCTTGACAGAGCCCTTTTCTCCTTTAGGCAAAGGATGCACCATCACAACTGGGCTGCTGCTGACACTAAACCCTGCATGTTTAGCTACCATTTAGGAATCTCTGCATGATCAGTGCTGTACATACCCCAATCAATGTGCTACTACTCCTTTGGCAGTTTAGTCTACTCGTTCTAATGAAACTAAAGAACATTCAGTCAGCTTGTTTCTCTCCCGTTCTTCTGCTAAGCAGCACATTTTAAATGTGCTCCAGCTATGGGCATCGTGCCTGTCTGGCCTAACTTGACAGCCACCACACGTGACCTTACACTACTTCCCGAAGCCAGTCTTTTAATTTAATTAGCATCTCCAATGGCCGACTGACAAATATGTTAACCAGGTTGATGCCTATGAACCTACAGAACAGCATCTGGACTTGAAAAGACAGGTGCTTAGTAACCGTACTACAGTAAGATCCAATGGGAGTGTTCATACTGTAGCTTAGCTTTGTGTCATTGTTTTATTCAAAGCACTATCTCTGGTGTGGAAGAACCGATGCAATTACATTTTCCTGTCTGCCGGATCACCGTGTATACTCAACTGTTTACACTGAATCACAACAGCCAGCTAGTGTGTGATGCCCTACATGCGCTGGCAGGCCATGTTCACCTGAGGGATGGGTGCACACTGAAGTCCAACAGCCCTGGACCCAGGCACCTAAGACCCCCTATGGGGCAAGCACCATCCCTCATGTAACCTTCCCTCCTCTGGCAGGGACGCTACAATACAAACCCCGACAGGAAAGCCACAGGAGGTGCACCCATCACACGGATTTACACACTTCCCAAGCCATGCCCCCCACCGGTGAACTCCACTGTCCTAGGCCTGCTCAAGTGCAACAGAAGCATGCTATCCATAAGCAAAGCAGAAGGCGACGTAAAGTACCTAAGTGCCAGCATCATTATTCGAACGGTTCGTACTTCCCTTTTAACTGCAAAATTATCACAAAAATTTAATCCAATGCCTACCAAGAGGCGTTTATTTAGTTTCCTCCTAAGGGGCATTTGCCCCATAAAGCACTGGGCCAAATACCACAGAAACGCAGGGAAGGGAAAGCAGGGGACGTGCCCTTCCCTCAGCTACGGGTACTCCGCGCACACAAGCAGGACCCTGCTAGCGTCCCCCCTCTCTCGGCTCGCAAAAGTTCCCAGGCGGGCAGGAGCCCAGCTCACCATTTCCTGTAGCAGCACGTTGCCATCTTTGGTCAGCTTAATGTCTCCAGCCCCCGACACCAGCCTGCAGGCGACACGAAGCGGGTGAGCAGCCGCCCCTTCCCGGCCCCGCCACACGTGCCCGGCCCGCGGCCCGCACCGCTCCCTCCCCATTCATTCAGCCCCACCCGGCCGGGCGGTTTCCGCCTTTGTTCCCCTCCGCATGGCCAGCGAGAACGGCGTCCCGGCCTCACGCGAGCCTCCCCCGCCTCTCTCCTCACGCTTCCCCCCTCAGGCCTAACACCCACCCGCGCGGTCAGGCGCCTGCCCGCCCCCCCCGACCCCCCGCTCCGAGGCGCAGGGGGGCCCCTCACATCTTNACATCTTCATGGTGCCTTTGGGGCCCAGGTTAGTCCTCAGCACGTCCTGAAGCCCGCGAGCCGCGCTGATGTTCACCGCCAGCGCCGCCTGGGCACGGGCCACCTCTGCCTTGGGGTTGAGGGCCTTCACCGCCATTGCTGCCGCTCCGCGCTGGGCCAGGCCGGGAGAGGCGGGACAGCGGG
>VZTU01032489.1:61241-82119 GCA_013400835.1 Zapornia atra
GGCGGGGAAGTGGGGGGGCCGAGCGCCTCTCGGCACGGTCACCGGTGCATGTGGGATAGAGGCCTTTGAACGGGCAGGGTCGCTCGCACCCCCTCATGTGACAGGCGCCCCCGGCAGGTTCGCAGAACCGGGAGAATAAATAATTAAACCCGGCGGTTCCACATTAGATCGATGGAATTAATAGTTAAGCGGGCGGGATTAATAATCAAAGTGGTTCTTGGTAAAAATCCAGAGTTGAGGTTAATCAAAACTCACATTCCATTAAGTGCAGAAGCTGCTACTTGGGCCGCCGGGGCTTGCACAGCCACCGCAGCACAGGCTGGCGTGCCCTGGCCTCTCCTGGGCCTGAACCCTTCACAAGGCGATCAAAGCACCGTGGGACAGCGATGATCCCTTTCAAGGCTGCACACAGGTTCCTTCTTGTGGAAGAAAACCAGAAATACTGCTGAAATCAGCCTTGGTGGATGCTTGATTGGCCTACATGGCCTGCCAGGGTCCAGTCATGGAGGCGGTTGAACATTTGGATGTATTCCCGTGTGACCTACCACCGGTGATGCTGCTCTGGCAGGGGATTGGACTAGATGATCTTTCGAGGTCACTTCCAACCCCTAACGTTCTGTGATTCTGTGTGAATCTGGTGTTGGGCTCTGAAATGGAGGTCAATCTACAGTTTTCCTTTGGGAAGACCTTGAGAGCTCATGCCATGGTTCCTTAAAGACTCTGCAGGCACAGATTGCACCAAACTTGGCTCTAACATTGCCCCATCCAGGCTCCTACCCCCAAATACCCACCTGCTACATCTAAGCAACTGGCAACATCAGGTGTGACACAACCCTCTTGTTGCTAAAGATCTTTCGTAAGGAAGGTATCCGCTCCCAGAATAATCACAGCCTGTGGCTGCAGAGGTGTACCAGGGAGATCCAGGCCAAGTGGTTTTTGCTGTTCTCTGGAGGTTGTAATCCTTACAAGCAGGGACAGTTGGCCCTGAGGCCAGCACTTCGTCAGTATTCGGTACAGAAATGAAAGACGGTCTTCTCCAACGATCGTCCAGTAGGCACAAGGGTGGCACTGGGTAAATCTCCCCCACTTTATCCCACCTTTTGCAGCAGAGAGGTCTAGATGCAGCCCTGGATGCTGGGCTCTGGGAACCCACTGTAGTGGTGCTGAGCAGCAATGTGATGAGCCAAACATGTTTGGTACAACTTTGTTGCACAGACGTGTGCAAGCGGGAACTTGATTGAAAAATGAGTGTTCAGTGTCAGGGCAGACTCTCACCAGCCTGTCTGGTTTTGGCTGTGGGCCATGGCACCTGCTGGGAATCTGCTCTGCTGCTTTGGGTGAGGATCTCAGATTTCCGAGCAAAGCACCACACTGTGCAGAGCTCCCATGCCTGCAAGTCAGTCTGACTTGGCAGGTTTGGAGGGGGCAGCTGGTAATACACTTGGGTTTCTGGTCTTTAAATGTTTTGATGAAGTTGGTGTTTGATCATAATCCACCACAAGTTTGGAGCTCTTCTGTTTAGCTGAGCAGTGCCTTTGTCTTGTGAAATACTTCAATGCTGACTCTTTCCCATAGTGGCTGGGCTTTCTGTTCTGTTAATGTAATCATTAGAAATAAACATTAAACATTGCAAAATGGGGGAAAATACAGACAGCGTTTCATAATTGGCTCTGAAACTCTTCTGTGAATATTGAGTCTTCACTCGTGTTGGGATGCTGCTGGCCTGCTGAAACCGTAACAAAACAAACCAAAACGTGCCAACCCAGCCCCCAGAGGCTGCGGTGCTGGTCTTTGAGGTGTCCAGAGGTAATGCCTGGTTAAAACACCTGAACCTCCAGCTCTGCCCTTGATTCTGAGGCCCCGGGTCACAAACAAATATTTTGGTGTTCTCGCTTCTCTGGTTTGTAAGGTTTTTTGGCTCGATCCTCTCTCCCGGCTTTTCTCAGCAGAGGGCAGCCTTGTCAAACCCATCCGCATACCAGCAGGCACCTGTCGTTTTATGTTTTCCTTGTTGCTGTTGTGTGACACGTGTGGGTGATGTCCCACGGAAAAGAGGGAAGTTTTCGTCCTAAACACCTAGAGTGGCTGGGGCTGGCTACCAGCAGCGATGCGGCCACTCCCCAAGCAGGGGAATTACTACCGTAGGAAAGCAAAGTAGCTGTTAAGGGGAAATTTGTTTTGAACTTTAAGATGGGATTTCTTTGGAAGGAGAAAAAAAAAGGAAAGCCATTTTCAAAGATAAGCTAGTCCATGTAGGTGGTCTCTGCTGTTTGTACAAATGGAGAGGTTCCATAGTCACGTACAAGAGTTAGCTGCTGTGCTTGTGTCAATAGTCACACATCCACGTGAGCTGTGCTTTTCGCTATGCAACATCTTCCTAAAGCTTCCAGGCAGAACTTTAGTGTTTCTTTGCTGGATCTCATGTCTGAGGTTAGTTATTTTATGGTATAGTAGCGTTTATCATTAGCATTTTCTGTTAATGCCACATTTTTCAGACATCTGGACAGGCTTTTCTGCATTTTTCTAGCTGTAGTTGTTGAGCTGTTGTATTTGTTTTTATTGCATTGCAAAAATACAGGGCAGATGCTTACTAGACCTAAATTGTCCTTTGAAATCAATGGACTTCCAACAAATTACACCAGATTAGAATCAAAATAGTTAACTGAATTACAACCACAATGTGTCTGTTAAAACCAAGCCAAATAAAGAGAATATCCTTCATGAAATATTCAGCAGCAATTCTCTTAGTCAAATCATGCACTGCTTATCTTGGCAAAACCCCCTCTGAGATTCTCAGCAAAAGGAGTTTTATCTCATCTTCATCCCAATCTGTTTTCATTTAACATTATTATTCAGAGAAATTATTTCTAAATCTGTTTTTAAAAACATACTGTCCTTTAACAATAAAGCTAACAAACAGGACCAGACTGGGCAGTGAACCACAGCACCAGTTTTGCAGCAGAGGAGCTCCATACCAGCTTTTTCTGACATGAGAAGTTACTAATAAGATGCTCATGTTGACAAATGCTCATGTAGTGAGAAGTTCTGAAAAAAAAGGTAAAGGAAGACATGAGGAGAGGCACGGAAGGCTATGGATTTTAATTTGTGTGTGTAATTTTGAGGGGCAATACTGCCGGAACAGCAAAAGAGATCATGCATAGAATGTGACTGGTGCACCCAGTGGCACGGAACAGTCTTTCAAGATGGGCAGCAGTCATAAGACTCCTATCACAAGCGAATGAAAGAAGCTAAATCAGCTAAATCTGGCTTTCTTGACCTTGAACCAAACTACCAGCTTCATAGTTCTGTGTTGGCAGCCAGCCGTTTCCTGACAGTTGTGTCTGAGGGAAGGTTTTCTGCGGGATGCCAGAACACGAGCACAGGCAGGTTTTGCAGTTTCCCCGTTGCTTCTGACAACCCTGCACTTGGGGAAACAGAGCGGAGCTTTTTCCTAAGCAGAAGTTGTCATTCTGCCTCCAGAGCGTTTGCTGATTTTCCATGTGTGTTTTTGATTGTGACATCGCATGCTCTGATGCACCGAGTCACAGCTTCAGCCAAAATCCAACGCTGGGATCTGAATTCACGAATCCTTTCGTCTCACCCACAGGGAAAGCAAGCAGCGTCCCCGCCTCGCCTCGGGTTTCACACCAAGGGAACCTCCGGACTGCTGCCTGTCCCAGCCACTCCTCAGCTCTCATCCCTCAACCTCCTGCACTAGCCAGGTGAGTTTGCCAAGACCCGTCCTGTGCTCCATGCCTGTGGCACAGGCTGGCCGGTGGGCGAGCAAGCTCCCCATCATCTTGTGCAGGGTCTGCTCCCCGCCAAGTCGTGCCTACCCAAGCTGGGAGCGCCCCAAACTGGGCCCGAGCGGCTCCTCCCCCGACGTAGGCAAGGTTACACCTCTCTTCCCTACGCCTGTTAGCGAACAGCTGGACTTCTCTGGTTACATGTGTGCAACCATTAAAAAAAAACACCCAGGCTGGCTTACTCAGCAGATTATAAAAGAGTGATTTACAAAATGCGGCTTTCTTCCAGGTCAGCCCGTGCCGTTGTTTTTATGTGACTGAAGGTCTCAGCTGATCCCTTCTTTTCTTGCCCAGCCAAGAGGTTTGCAGCAGCAGCAACAGCCACGGCCAGTACAATACTGTAAGTCACTGGGAACATTTTTTTCTCTCAGTTTGGAAGGGGTTGGCGTTTGGCGTATCAGATCCATAACACTTACCATATTATTCTAGCATAGAAAATGAAGAGTTTCTTCTTCTGGGGCTGTGACTGTGCTGTCCTGCAAGATGCAGCAACAGTGTGGTGCCTGTTTTATAACAGCAGCATGAATGAATGATGCAATCATGCAGGGGGGAAGCATCATCGTTTTGCCAGGACAGGCAAGAGGGGATTGGAGAGTTGGGAGGTGTATGTCAACATTCATCAGGTTTCCTCTACCCGTTTTCAACTACTTTTGAATTAAGCACTGCTGTCAGCTTTTAGTGTGTAACTGCAGACAGTTCATCTCCTGACTTGCATACAGGTTTGTATTGTTACCTTTAAAAACTGCACAGAAAATGAGGCAGCGTGAAGCAAGCTTAGTGAGTTTAAGGACTGAATCTTTCTATTCTCACACTGAAAACCACAGAAACTCACGGATGGACGGGTTCAACTTTTTAAAAGTAGTACTTGCAGGGATATAAATTCTAGGTGCAGTTTTATTCAATATGACTACCCTGCTTAAATGTATCCTCTTTCCTCTAGAGCTTTCAAAACATACTGCTAATGCTGAGAATTAAACCTCAGCGTAGAAAAACTGTATTGCTACCTTACTCCCATTTTACAGACACAGGACTAGAAACAATGAGGATTAAGTGGTTTGCTTAAATTAATCCCTGTGAACATTCTTGCAAGCAGGACCACTCCTGTAGCGGAAACAGGTCCTGAGAAAAAATTCAAGAACTGTTTTTACCAAATCCTTTAAGCAGCATTTTCCCTGCAATACAACAGAAAACGGTTCAACATGGTTTCTCTACTGTTAATTTCACCGTGTGTTCAGCATGATGTTCTGCTGTAGGGTTGTATCTCAGAGTGGATCTCAGTGAAGTGCTCGCTCTCACCGTGTTAAATGAGAAAGTTATGGAGAATCAGAAACACCAGAAACTGTTTGCAAACTAGGATATTCCTGGGTGAGCTGTTAAAAAAGGTATTTTAGGTAGTATTTAATTAAGATTCACTTAACCTTCATTTTTTTTCACAGCAATAAATGGGAACATAATGCAAAGTAGTAGCGTGGAAGCACTTCTGAGAGCTGAAATACGGTAGCAAATCTAGTCACAATGAGGATTTTGAGATCTTGTCAAGATCTCATCAAAATGTACTATCCCCAGAACACCTGGAGTTCTGAGCACCATTTACTTGTTCCTTTTGCATTCCATGTAGCAGATACTGTGGATGTTTCAGGTTTTCAGTGTGGCAAATGCCCTTCTTTGAAGGGTCAGCAAACAGAAAAGCTGTTTTCCTTTGACATGTGGCCTTACATAATTCCTGTGCTTGCTTCTGTGACTCCACCCTCTCTGTTACGAAACAGAACTGTTTATTGTGGAAATGCCAGGGTTTTTTCCAAATGGCCTACTGAAGGACTTCACAGTCTGGAGGGAACGAGATCTCATGGGAATTCTACCTGTGATTCCTTTTTCTCCCTTCACCCCCTCTCCCTCTGATGCCATCTCTAGTTACTTCCTTGCCCATTTCTTCTTTTCCACACGTTCTTCTTTTCAGGTTTTCCTCACAACAGTTCATTATCAGACCTGCTGAGATGTTTGCTGCTTGGATGCTTTTCCAGCGTGCAAATAAGAGGATAGGAATAGATTACGTGTCTGAAATTCAGTGGCAGAAAGATCAGAGATTTTCTACCCAGGTTTTTCATATGGAGACAGAACTCGTTATTTGTGGGAATTTCTTTTTGCTTACCATCTCATTAAAACATCAACTCATTTAAGCAATCAGATCACCTGTATTTCTAGTAATTAATCTCTGCCAACTGTAGAGGCATATACCACCCTGGAACCAAAAGTTGCTGTTCCCTTACTACAGCTGTTAGAGATCTGTCCATAGAAAGGTTTTACATAGCTTCAATTTTGACATTTTTGAAGCAAGGGAAGGAGAAGAACCTCTCCTGCTTGTGCTTCCCCCCACTCCTGTTGCCCATTACTGAATCACTAACACCTTGCTTTGTGCTCTCATCTTTGTTTAGGGCTGAGGAAAAAAATAAATCACAAGGTACTGCATTGTCACGTTACCATTTGGAATGGCATTTGCCAGCTCTGGGGCTGATGGTGACCCGTGAAGCTCCACCAACAGGGGCAGAAGAACCTGATTTCGTTCCAAGTGAAATAACTCACCTTTAACTCCTAAAATTTGCTTTTCTCACCAGCAAGATTCCCTGCACTAGCTGAATCTTCCTTCCTAGGTTTTCCTCTGCTTCTGCATGAGCTCCCCTACTTTACAGTTCATGACAAGTTCTCCAACATGTGTGGTGATATATACAGTAGCCAAAACCAGGTCTGCATTTTCCAGGACTCAGTGTCTGGATAAAGAAGAAACTGGAAATAACTTATCAGGTCACAGGCTGAGGGAGATCAGGAACAGCTGATGGCTTCAACATTTCAGAATGCAATTCTTTCATTCCAAGTTGTCAGTTTTAGGCACTATAAACCACAGCTTGAAACCTTTTCAAAAGTTATTATGTGGAACAAAGAGAGGACAGGGTTAATTCTAGCCATGGCTCCACAACTACTATCTGTTAATTCTTCCTCTAACTTATCTATTTGTCCATCAAAGTGCAAAGTCCACCACAACGATGGTCTCATCATTGTAAGGATCTTCCAGAAGAGAAAGGAGTAGGAAATGTGGATACCAGAGAGAAGGGCAAGTTAACGTCTCCCTTCCTGCTCCTAATGTCTGTTTCTAGTGATAACATTTTTCTCAGATTAAAATTTTGCAGACATGTATCCAGAAACGTATTTCAGGTTCTCACCAAGAAATCCCATCACAGTGTGGTATCCCCATGCAGTGACATTGCATCATAATGTGGTAGTGTTGCAGTGCAGCCTCAGGTTAGCATGAGGCAATGCGATGGCTTTGCATGAGGAACCAGCGCTGGAACACCGTGACGCAAGGATCACGCCACAGTGATGCAACAAGGCTGTCAAGGCCTGCCCTAAAGTCAAAGCCCTCCTGCTCAGAAAATCAAAATCTTCCACTGAAAATACAAACAGAGTGCTGCAGAGCCAAGGTCAAGTCAAGGCTAACGCAGAGTAAACTCAGAATTCACGTGTCCCCTGTCCCCCCGCTGCCAAGTGTGAGCTCAGAAACAGCCTCTGACAGAGGAAGTTTTTATGGCTGTGGCCACATAGGAGAGTGAGCACTTTCTCTTGTGTTGTGCTGATAGCACATGACTGTGTTTCTTACATAGACAGTGAAATCTTTATAGAACAATATAAAGGAGCAGGTGGTGTCTGCAGGAGATAATTCTTTAGTGATGCTTCCAAGGCAGGATGTCTGTGCACAGAACAGCTCTGGTGCACCAAGAGCAAAGACCTGTCAAGCTATGGCTCAGTCCTTGTTTCTGCCTGTTCCAGAGGTTGGGAAAAGCCCTTTTCTGGAACATCTCTTTACCGCACACCTACTCACCTCTGCTGTCTGGCACACTGGGGAGGATGAACCCCAGCTCTCTTCTACCTTCCCACACCCAAAGTGAACGCACAGGAGGGAAGCGTGGGCTGGGTGATACCTTCTCTCCCACTTTCACTCACACCTGTGATGAGCACTGAGGAAGCTACTGTGTCACCTTGGCCTTGCCCAAAAGCCAGAGCCCACTTTGGTTACTATAGTTGCATCTTCCCACCAAAAAACTCAAGGAGAGCTGGAACGACCCTGTCAAGCAGGAGTTTCATGGCTGCTGTTGGAGAGCTGTGCTTTAATGTGACTTGCACTCTCTGTTTCCTGGTATTTCCTATCTACCTGTTTGTCAACAGAGATGTCTCTTACAAGCTGGTTTTCACCCTGTAGGTTTGGTGGCTTCAGTCATACAGACTTTAATCTCTCAGTGAGGGACTGGAGTATTCTCTTTTATTCTACATGCACAGATAAAAGATGAGTGTGTGTTTTATAGGGTTTTTTCAGTGATGATGGTAATTTCTCATCAAGCCTCTTGTATCCTAATACTCACCATATGGTTGCTAGTTTTGGGAATAAACCCAAAGGTTCCTGTACCTGCAAGGTACAGTGATCATCAGCTCCATCTAGGAGGTTCCTGGGGGTGCAAAGTTTATCCAAAAAGGGCAAAAGATGTTTTGTGGGAACTCGTGTAAGGCCTCTAACCATCAAAATTCCCATGATAAGCAGGAGGAAAATAAATGAGCTTAGTAGGAGGAAACCAAAAGATGAAGGCACACGTGCTGAATGTACATAACATGGTGTTTGATGGTATTTCTCTCCTATTCCAGAAAAAGAGAGAACCTGCTACCCAGATCAATTACACAAGGTGTCCTGAGAGAAGTCTAGGGGGTTAGAAGAGACTACAACAAAAAGCTTTTACAAGACCCTGGGAAATGGTATAGATAGAAAATGGTATTTCTGTCTGAACCCACAGATTGGTTAAGAGCAGAATCCATGCTCAACTGCCTTAGGAAAGGGTTGAAGCCCCAGATGAGCAGGGCAGAGTAAGAAAATACCTGACTAACACCTTGTGCTTGTGGTCAGCAGAAGTAGTGCTCACCAGCAGTTTTAAGTGGACAGGTATAAAAGGGAAGAAAATAAGCTTCTGTCAGACATGGCAGTGGGCAAAGTTGTGTCGTGATGCTTTAAGGCACTGACTGACACTCCCAAAGCACAAGACTTTAATTGGGTTTTTTAAAATGGCCAAGTCCTCTATGCATTCACAGATGATGATAATATTTAGCTTATACTAATCAGGGCATAGAAGAGAATCTGAACCTTCATGATTTAGGGATAACAGCTCAGTGATAGGTTTAAGACAGTTCTATTGCGACCAAGCAAATCCTTAAGGGCTGGGTGTCTTTTACTATCTCCTGGAACAACTAATTTGACACTCTAGATTGGGTCTGATGAGAAATCAAGATCCATTTGAGCAGTGAGGGCAAGATGAGACAGAGAACTGAAAGTCCCACACAGCAGTTGGCAGTCTGATGGTTCAGCAAACGCCAACTATTACAACCTTGAACCCCATGTGAACATCAATGGGCCGAGCCTGCAGAGAGCAAATCAGGAGCTGACCAAAGCTCCACGGCCCACCTGTAACGTAAATTGAACATCAGTAGGCAGGAACAGGAGAGAACAAATCACCAGCCGAGCTAGACCTCCACCACTGCTCCTGCTCTTGGATAAAAGCTGGCTTCCTGGCTGCGCTCGTCCTTACTCACAAGAACCAGATCAGCTGCGCCAATGGCTCAAGACGGAGTCCAGTACTGTCACTCAGAGAAAGACTTTATCTTGTCCCCTCACAGTAAGAAGGTTCCTAAAAGGATGGCATCCCTCTTGGAGATGAAAGAAATCTTCCGCAGTGCTGACGCTGTATGCTTTGACGTGGACAGTACAGTCATCAGGGAAGAAGGCATCGACGAGCTCGCCAAGTTCTGTGGAGTCGGAGATGCCGTCGCAGAGATGTATGTATATTTGCTGCTTACATGATAGGAAGAGTAGTAAAAGATAAGCATGGATAAAGTTAATCTGTGACAATGAATTTACAACAGGGATTAATTCAATCCTGTCATAGGAGATTATTACACTTTAAAAAGGATTTTTAGAAAATTAGTTGGAATTAATGCATCGTGAAGTGACTTCTTTTGGAAGCCACTCAACAAAACTATACTGACATCAGTTCTCTAATGTAAATGTCTTCTATAGACTGGGATCAGGCCTCATCATTAAACTTGGCTAAGCACTAGCAAACCTTAATGTGTGATGAAGGAGAGGAGAGGGGACAGCTCTTCTCTAAGCCTGATGTTTCCACTACAGCTTGTAGCAAAAGTTCCATCACTTTCAGAGGAGGCACCCGGGCTGCAGTGCAGAAGTTCTGGTCCCAGTGGCTCTGATGCACTCACAGAGAGAATGAAAGGAGAACTCTGATCGACAGAGATCTCATACCAGTGGTCATTACCAATCTTTGTAGAGCCACAGTCTTCTCCTTTCCAGCACAGATACGGTATAGCCTAGAACCTCCGGACTCTTACCTCGTTCCTTGTAATTTTTCTTTAGCTGCCTGTTCTTGGGAGAAGCCTCAACGCCTTCTCACTGATTTGTTTTCTTTGGATCCCAATTTAGGACCCGCAGAGCTATGGGCGGCACTGTGACATTCAAAGCAGCTTTAACGGCACGACTAGGTCTCATACGTCCCTCCTATGAGCAAGTGCAAAAACTAATATCTGACAACCCACCTCAGCTAACACCAGGAATAAGGTAAGAATTCCAGATGATGCAATGGCAGAAGTGGTGGAACTGGGAGGAGAAATACCCAGTATGGACTACTGGTTTGGGTCTATTCTGCAGTTACGTTAACTCTCTCTTACACTTGTGCACACAGTCACACCCCTGGACTCTATTTTGGGGATCCATTGTTGAGAGCTATCCATTCTGTACTGATGTACCTAACAAAGTATTAACAGATAACTAAGGGGAAATACATATATATGTGTGCATTCAGTCATCTATGGGTTTGGAACAAACATTAACTATTTAAACTGAAAAGTTGTTTCCCCTATTCACATTGTTTCAAACAAATCAAAAAGAATTTCTTTACTACAAAATCTAGCCATAGCTCAAAATCTAAACTATTTTCAGCACATACACTAGTTCTAGACAATCCTGTGCTTGCATTTTCTCCTTGAAATGAAGCACACACTCATGTTTTTTGTAGAAGGCACAGCTCAGTGAATCTACAGAGAGAACATTGTTTCCCTGTTTAGAATCACATGATTCTCCTTTTCATTCCTTCCCTTTCTTCCTCCTTTTCTGGGTAGCTTGCTTTAAGCCTCCACTTTGCTTTTTAGTACTCAGCATTGCTACTGTCCCTGCTGCCTCTGCTGCTTAGCATCGCACGTGCTGATCTTCCTGCCTGTAGAGCCAAATCCCTTTAAACTTCTAACTGCCTTCAAGCCCCCTGACATTAGCTGGGCCTGACAACTTTTACTTTTAAAAATCCCTTTCCTGAAGCTGGTGCCCTCTTCTAAAGATGGCATCACTGTCCAGTGTCTGGGGAACGAACCCAGAGTTAGAAAGTGTTCTTCCTTTCCACTTCTCAGCCCACCTCTGCATTTTGGTGCAGTAGCTTTCTGTCCCCCACATTCCCTATTTTTTCTGCATTATAGATTCATTTTCTTGCTGTTTGTTTTACTTCACAAAAAATCCAAACTCAATCTGCCCTCATTTGTTCAAAGGAACTCATGTGAACAGTATCAAAGTGTAAAGAAAACTCTTCTAGGGAGTGCTTGTTTCTGAGCAACGAAATACCTGTTTGCCTCTAGACGTGATGGTTTTGTTCAGCTCTTTTCAAGCAAGATGTATGTGAGGGAAAGAAGGAAAAGCTTTGGGCAGTGGAGACAGATGGAGCTGGGAAGCAGCACTCATCCCAACTAAACTTGAAAACACAAAACATGGGCAGCCTTGTTTAGAAAAGATCTATTTTAACTTTGTTATCCCTAGATGCTGCTAGGCACTCACTCTTGGTGACTGCTCTTTCTTCCCAGGGAGCTGGTGAGCAGGCTTCATCAGCGAGGGGTCCAGGTCTTCTTGGTCTCCGGGGGATTTCAGAGCATCGTGGAGCACGTGGCCTTGCAGCTGAACATTCCAACAGCAAACGTCTTTGCAAACAGGCTGAAGTTTTACTTTAATGGTGAGATT
This sequence comes from Zapornia atra, assembly GCA_013400835.1. Taxonomy (NCBI): domain Eukaryota; kingdom Metazoa; phylum Chordata; class Aves; order Gruiformes; family Rallidae; genus Zapornia; species Zapornia atra. Next base: position 73,146 of record VZTU01032489.1, read on the forward strand.
CCCTTAAGCTCTTTTTGCTAATTAATGCCACTCGTGGGCTTCAAACTGTCCACTACTGGGCTACATCTACTGCCCAGCCTACACCACCTCATTACCAGTCCATTTAGCTCCGAGTAGGAAAATTGCAAGGCCTTACCAAAAACACAAGGCCATTTTTCCAGAGATGAAACAGAGCTGTAGTTACTTGTTAATTGTGAGGTGTGTCATAGGTGAAACATGTTACAGGCACCAACAGCAGAATTTAATTTTCTCTTGCTCTTCAAGTTAAGAGAGTTTATTACACTTACCTGCTTTTAGAGGTACACTCCACTTTGCATGACTTTGAGGTACGTATGGAGACCGATGTACTTTAGTAGAGCTGCTCTGGACTTTAAGCTAGCGTAATCAAGCAGAACTGTAGTTAGTGAGGTTGTTTCTTACACTATCTTGTACTATCTGTACATCATACTGGATGCTGCTTTTGAAATGTTGACACCAGAATAACTGGACCAGAGGGACTAGGAGCAGATTTGTAACACTACTCGTACAGGGTTTCTACTTCTGACTTAAGAATTTCAGCTCTTTGAAAATATCCACACTGAAACTTGGGTTAAATCCTAGTTTTCACACTTCTAATTACGTTTTTGGGATGCTGATAATGTGAGCCTAATGGTGCTGCATGTAATAAGATGTTGTATGAAGTAAAAACTACTCTTAATTATCAAGAAAAATATGCTGTCTACCTTGTCCTTCCCCTGTGTTCTAGGAGAATACGCAGGATTTGATGAAACACAACCAACAGCTGAATCAGGGGGAAAAGGAAAGGTTATTACTCATCTGAAGGAACAGTTCCACTTTAAGAAAGTAGTTATGATTGGAGATGGAGCTACAGACATGGAAGCCTGTCCCCCTGGTGTAAGTATTAAAGGACTGGGATGCTGAATTCCTTTTGAGCAAATCGCTGGGGAGGAAAAGAAAAAAGTAGTGTAGTTTGAATTCTTTACAGGACTTCAGGGGAGATTTTTAGCACTTCCCACAGCCTAGAAGAGATCTGTGTAGGTAGTTTTCCTCTAGAAAGCCTGCATCATGGAGTGGTTGATTTCTCTCAGTTCAGATGATCTCAGTAAGGGTGTCACTCTCTAAGCCAGGGTGCCGGCAGGGTCTAGCAGGTCTAGTAACCTGTCTCAGAACAAGCTGGCATTAAGACGTTTGCCTTTCCCCTCTAGACCAGTGCTTGCTTCTGTGCAGAGGTATTACCCTACCAAGACCCTGGTTCTGCACCCTGATTAATGGTGCTGAGCATGGAGGTGTGGCACAGATCTGGTGCACATTTACGTGCTACTGACCCTGCAGGAGGGTGCATCTCACTGAACAGTGATGATACCTCTGAAGATACCAGCCCTGGCAGGGTGAAAATTAAAGAATGAATAGAAAGACAACTTTCATAAACGGTCATTTCACAGAGGAGCTATCTTAAAGTCCATCTCCCCTTTAGCACCCTTCTCTAGATCCAGGTACCCCAGTGCCCCTTCTTGGCCAGTGTTGGGGGACAGTGGGGGCAATTCAGAGGAACAAACTGAGAGCTACTGCTGAAGCAAGTCCCGACAACAGGTCCCTTACTGTTAAATATGTGCATGACCAAAGCAGCTTACTGTTTGCTGAATACTTTCTACCTGAAGGCAGAAAAGCAGCAGTGGAAATTTTAAACACTACACTTTCACTGCAGATGGTTGTCTAAGATGTAGAAATGATGATTGTTCCTGGTTAATGACTGGCAACATGGTTAATGTTTACTTTTGGTATCTATCAAATGAGGTAAACAGAGTTAAGACAAACAGTATAGGCATAATTGTGAGATGCTGCATGTTCCAATGTTAACTCATTCTTCAATAGCAAGACTTTATGTTGCATCATTTGCATCAGATTTCCAGTAAAATCTCAGATCTTAATAATCTTGAAGTTAGGAGGCATTGAGACACAACCTTCCTGTTGGAACAAATAACCAGAGTAGTGCAAAATCAAATGTTAATTAAGATCTTGTTAATAATTTTTTTTTAAAAAATGAACTTGCAAAGTAAAATAGGGGAAGAGGCAGGAAGGAATACCATAACTTTCAAAACGAATCTTAAACCCAAACTTAATTGGTCAGAAGCTCCATTCCTGAGGTGGGGCTGCAGTAACGTATGTGCCCATTCGCTGTTTGGCCAGGACTGCTTCATCGGATTCGGAGGGAATGTCATCAGGAAGCAAGTGAAGGAGAAAGCCAAATGGTACATTACTCACTTTGATGAACTGCTAAAGGAACTGGAAGAACGATAAGTTATACAGTAAAATAATATATTTAACAACTATAAATCCATTATACAATAAACATATATTTGTTTGCAAAGCTGTGTTCTGGATTATTTAATGGTTCTGGGTGTTGGGTACTTTCCTCTCTGGCCTGAAACTCCCATTGCAAATGGCACCAATCTACTCAAATATTTTGTAACAAAAATGATGAGATTTTTTAAACATCTTTTCCAAGGTGTAAGAAGTCACTTGATTATTCACTCACAAGTGAAGACCAAACATAGGAAATTATCAACAAATTAAAAACCCCTTAATGGACTGGCCCCTGGTCAATACTGCATACCTGCTGTTTCAGAATCATTAAAGATAATGCCTCTATTTATTTTGGGTGGCAACAAATCAGGAGTTTGTCTAATCAATAAGAAATAATAAATTAATAACAACAATATACTGAGAAAAGGTAAACAGTATGCTAAGTATTTTCCATTCCAACAAACCCCAGAACTAGGTTAAGCAGTGAACAGATAGGCAACACTGCTAAGTATCTCTGATTTCATTAAAGTATGGTTACAGGAGAACCTGAGATGTCATCTGTTGCTCAACATCACCTGTAGTCTGAGACACGCAAATCTGAGATATACGCAATATTCATCAGTGTCCAAGAAGCACATTCTAAGGCAAGGGATATAGTTCCCAAACCTCACTGAAACACTCCAAACTAAACCCCAAAATGGTCGTTTTGTAAAATGGTCAAGCTGTTTTATTTATCTAACAATCCCTCCCATCAACCGCAAACTGGGTGGAAGCTAATTCATCAACCTTTAAAAAAAAAAAGGTCTATTGATTAAGAAGATACTGTGATACTTACCTAGTCTCTTCCTCTGCCCCACGTGTGGATCAACCACCCCTAAACTGCGCCAGAAGTAAGTCTAACCTGTTCTAAGGAAATACTCCTCTGAGCTTCAGCTAACAAACGCCAGTTTCTTAAGGATTTGTCTTTTGTGCCTGCAGTATCTGATCCAAGAGGGTCCTTACACAGAACACACTTGATAAATGCTGCCTTCTTGTCAGCAAGTTCGTGACAACTCCTCTGCATAGGTTGTTAACCAGCGTTGCCGACGTACCATCGTACTCCGAATTCCCCTGACTTACCAGAATCTCACCTCTGGTCATACAAAAAGCTTTAATAATGATAAAATAAATGTCATATCTTCCTTCCATCCATAAAATACCATCACAGGAGCAAGACAGGTTGATATGACATGGTTTGTCCTGGAAAACAAATAATCTGTGCAGGCTCTTATCTTCTGGGTGCTTACAAACAGTACCAGTGCCCACCTTCCAAAACCTCACACTCTTGCCACAAGACAATCACAGCTTTTCACAACTTGCGCTAAATTTAGTAAGATAAAATCAAGGTGCAGTGAGAGAGCTCCTGCCCAATTGTTTAACCATCACCGACAATCAAACACTAACCCTGTCCACTCTGTGCCACCATCAGAAAGGGTATGGGAGAATGGGGTGTTAATAAATCCCCAGGGAGCGATGAATGGCAGCTGTCAGTGATGCCATCTCATGTTTCTGGCAAGGACCCGAGGCAATAATTGCTTTAAGTTACAACAGCATGTAAATACTAGTGAAACAACATGGTTAAAAGAAACTAAATCCAGAAACAAACTTCTAAGGGCTTTTCAGAGGAAGGCAGGCATATAAACAGCTATGGTGAGTATCTGCATATGGAGTTTAAAAACCTTACGGAAGCCAAGACAGGCAGTAGTTGGCAGGCAGCTCACCAGAACTCTTCTGGGAGAATTAAACATGATCTCTTTTAAATTCTTCCTGAGAAAAATCTCAGCCGGCTCCAAGGGCAGCTCATGTACAATCATGCTTTTGTTTAGTCAGGACTGCATGAGTAGAACAAGTATAAACTCTTTCTGCTCTCATTGTGTTCTTCTGCAATTCTAGTTATGCACCAAAAGAAAAGTGTTTCTGTTTGCTGATTGAATTAAAAGGCCACCAAAAGAAAAACAATCTAACATCCCACTAATCAGCTCTAGCTCCAGGCCCTGATGCCCCAAACGCTGTGCCATGTTTCACTTCAAGTATATGTAATTTCACTAAGGCCACAGTCAGCGTGCAGGAGGACCCTGGGCCACCGAGATGTTAACATTCACAGCAGTATCTCCTGCCAGTCTGAGTGCCATGGAAACATGGCCTTGTGCCAGCAGTTTCACAAGAGCTCTTTAGGNCCAAAACACACCCCCTTCCACTGGGCAAACATCAAGCCTGACCTCTAGCCCAGGAGGCACGAAAAGGATTACTTAGGTTAGTGGGTGCCTAAGCTATTTTGTCTGTAAAATATTGGGGAAAAAAATAGGAAGGAATAAAGCAGCATGAGGCAGCTTTGGTTTTACAGGTAAGCTCCCCATGTACCTCAGTGTTTCAGAGTCGGGCAAGTAGTATCTGGCCTTGAGGTGGGTCTCCTGGTTAAGGGCACGGGGCGGCACGCTGCTTCACAGAAAGCCTTTTAGTTCCATGAGGTTATTCGCTGAGGCAGAAGTGCTTGAGGTTACTCCATTTGCACAAGGGGACTTCGCAGGCCTTACTAGGAGGACTACAGCACAACTACATGAGTTTTAATCGTGTCTTCATTCAGTAGAACAAGAATTGATAGTGACCAGAGACCCTTCCAGGCATAGTACCCCACTTTCCAACCACTGCAAAGCGACTTCAGTTCTGAACCCTACAAACTACGCTCTAAGAAATGCTGAAGTACCACTAGTGGAAGGAAGAAGGCAGACTTGGCCATGGAATTAAGAGGGAAAAATCACAACAGTGTTCACAACTCTCAGGGAAAAAACAGCTTCAGAGAGGGTTCAGGCAAAGGGAAGCAAGAACTGACTGGCATGACTTCCTTATCTGCTGCGGTATGTTTGGTGAGTTTACACAGTTATGTGGAACTAAAATAACAGGAACTAATCTCTGTGATGACAGTCACAGCACGAGCTTGAAGCTCAGACTGACAGGAGGCACATTCGTAGTTCATGGCAGCACCAGTGAGGTTTCAGATCTTAGGTAGTGTGTAAAGACCGCAGAGACTCCTTACTGGATGGTGCCACCCCGCCGAAGATCCAGTCATTCCTTAGATTGTATTCATGCAAAGCACCACGGTCCCTACGCAGGGGCTGACTGAATTTAATTCCTAGAGCTCCCAGCTGAGGGGAAGAAACAGAAACCCACAACATGCTGTAACTCCAAACGCTGGTTTTCATTCTTTGCTTCTGAGGCTGCTGGTTATTATTAGCACTGTAAGTTCCTAGGACAGTTCTCTAGGAACACAAAATACAGGGGGGATACTGGGAGAAATAACAAAGACTGGAAGCTGATATTGGCATCCTTTTTTTCCCCCCCTCTCCATTGTGCAACTAAACAGTAGTCCCAAAAGTCTGGAAAAACGACAGTCCCATCTTTCCTTTATAAGAAGGCACAGCTAAAATGATGTGCTTGGCACTCTGAGTAAGCTGAGCCAAGAACTTAAGGCTAACACGGTACAGAATTTGACTCTGTAACATCCTCCATCAGCTGACAACTGGAGGAAAATATGAAAACAGAGGAGAATGAGATCAAATATCGACTTTGTTCAGGGTGAAATTCAAGCAAAAGCAAGAGTGCCATGCATTTCACCTGGGGAGAAAAGATATCAGACCTGAAAAACTAAGCATAATTTGTGGAGAAAACCAAAAGGGACAAATATTTTGCATGTACAACCACAGCACTTCTGAGCTCTAGAACACTTAGCAAAACGGGATGTGATGGAGATACTGTAAATTCATTCTGGAGAAGGAGAGCGGAATACTGGGAAAAGCCATCCCTGACACAGAGCTGCAATATTGGCTAAGCAAGCTGAAATATCCTACACAGTTACTCAAAGTTTCCATAATAAACACTGCAAGATGAGAGAAAGAGAAAACACAGGTGGTGCAATACATACAAGGCGCCAGTAAAATGTGAAAATTAAAAGGGTTTTATTGACCGACACGTTCTTCCCCAAAACTCATTGAAATGTACAAACTGGACATTCAGTAACTGATTTGTACATTCTGTGTGCTACACTGATTCTTGTAGCCACTTGAAAGACAGTGGTTTTTTTCACTTACAGGATGTTCACATCATTGCAGACACCAAAAGTGTTGATATATTCTAGTCTAAAAGTGAAACCAAAATAGAACTGGACATAATGGTACACCGCTTTATGCCAATCCTATTGACTCAACATGCGCCAGTTTCACACATCAAATCCTAAGTACCTACTGTACAATTAGTGAAACACCCGACCAAGCATATGTCTGAAGTCAAGATTGCTTATTAAATTAAACCCCTTTTCCTAGACTTCCAAGTCAGCTGTAGAGATAAATGGATTTACCTGAACTGGAATCCCTGCAGAACGTTCAGACAACCATGTCTTGTCAGTGTCTCTTTGATTTTCTGAAGTATGACCTACAGTTTTCAATTTCAGGTGCAGACATCGACACCAATGTGCCACTGGTTTCAACAGGCTTCAGAGTCCTTGCAAAACAGAATGCCCTCTTCTCTGACCATAAGCTGTCACCTCACAGACCGTATTATCCTCAATTAATGAGTGCTTATTTGTAACTTCAGAGCTATTTACTGATTTCAGGCCTGCTAGAACAGCCAGGTGCGTGTCAGAGCTGCCTGAGGGCTTCAGAGCTTCTCATTTCACAACTCCCACATTTGTCTTTAAAATCTACAGTCGTTACAATGCTACACAAAGGCCACAGCAACAGTAACACTCCATATTCTGGTGTTGTTACTGAACACTGGGCATTGCGTAGCAGAAGATATTAAATACTGAACACCACAGAGGAACTCATGTATGCCTTTGTACTTGTTTACAATTAGCCAACCTTTTAATTACAGGTCCATATTTCCTTTTTTCTTGATACAATCCTCAGAGCAAAAGTCATTAGGTTCTGAAGAAAAGAGGTCTTTTTTTATAAGCTCAATACAGTACTTGTGTATTTCAGACTATGATATACAATGTATACCATAAATTAATTTAAGACAAAGACTTGTCACTTTATCTATGTAGGCACAAGTAAATCCGTGACTTTACTGAAGGGGAGAAATCTTCAATGGTATCATGATTCTGGACTCCATTTCCTGAATAAGGGGCACTGAAAAAAATTGAGAGAGGATTTAATTTCACTAACAGAGATCATGAGCTGCTCTGCACACTCAGTCTGAACAGATTATTATTGTCTTCAAATTACTGTGCTAGTTAGTGCATGCCAAGTCATCATTAACCACCAACATTCCTGTAACTGCAGCACCATGGTGTTGAGAACAAGTGATTTTTAATATGATCTGTCTGCTGCTTTGAAGATAAACATTCCTATTCCTTTTCACTAGAATGGAAGTTCTCACATTTTTTCTGCTATACTTCCTTTGAAACATACCCTATGGAACCAGAACCTGACATGCTTAGCATACTTTTATGAGTTTTGTTATGAAAGCTATCTTTGATCTTAAAAACACCTGGCTTCTAGTTCCAAGGTCTGAATTCTTTTTTCAAAGGAATGCGTTTAACAAGGCTCCCGTATTTCATGAAATATTAGAGGTAATAATTTAATATAAATTTCACTGTTGGCCCTTAAAAGTTTTGGATGCAAACTTAAGCATTTGCACAAATCTATCCTTCTGCTGGAGAGGTGCCTGTATAAAAATTTACTATTCATGGAACAGTTTTTTAGCAATTAGGCAGCTTTCCCAATGTTGTACAATCAATTGCAAAACTGACTTTACAGCTTAGTGAAACGTCCCTCCTCTCCCTTGCAGTAGGAAAACTGACAGGCAGACACACACACCAGAGACACAAAACTTTTTATCAGTGTGCGACGTACTGAAGAACAAAACTTGAGGGGACACACAAAAGTGTCCCTCCAGCATTCCAACAAAGTTAATAGGTTACCTGTGTAATAGACTAGTTCATCCCAGCCAGGTTTATGCCAGGCAGCGTTCCTTATATCTTCTCTGGTTTGGAGATCTTTGTAAGCTGTTGAGGGAAAAGAACAAGCACAAAGCTTAAAAGCAACCTCTTTTCCTTCTATATGGGAACAGCCCCCTTCAAAGTATTCCAGTGCGTAATTAGGTGGATCTGAGCACTGGGAAGGAAAAAAGCAAGTTATTCTTCTCCACAAAAAGGAAAAGCTCCCAAACCAACGCAAAGAGAAGGAACTGGGGAAGAGAGAGAGAATGTCTTAGACAAAGGTAAGACAGATAATGCCACAGAGTACAGTTCTACGTGAGTGCTGTCAGAATTCTAATGCTGGAATATAATATTCTGAACTGTCAAGATCTGAATGTAATACTGCATGTTGTCTAAAGTAACTATTAGACGAGGAGTTTCTGCAAGTTGAAACAATCCTAACCTGAAAAATAGTTAAGCATTTATGGAGACTAACACCCACAGGCAGCCAAAACACTGTGATGTAGTAACGTAAATAAATGCTTCGCTTTCCTTTCTATAGGTGTGCTGTATGTGATGCTTGAAACTAAACTGTAAAAACCTGACTTCCCATGAATGGGGATGGAGGGAAGAGATGGAAGGACATGGCTTGCCATGATTATGTTACTGAAAGCAAACAAGCAGCCCCTTATAAGGAGCAATCCATGAGAAACCTGA
>VZTU01032490.1:0-11730 GCA_013400835.1 Zapornia atra
CACACGGCGGGCGGCCCCGGAAGCGGGGAGGGGCCGCTCGCCCGCCCGCGGCAGCTCCCGGCCCGTGACGCCAGGAGGCGCCAGCGGGCAGGAGACGCGTCAGGCTCGCTGCGGGGGCCGGCCCCACCCCGGGTGTTCGCCGGGGCTCTTCAGCTCGGCGAGCAGGGGCCGTGGGGCCGGGGCTCCTCAGCGCGGTACCTGGGGCGGCCTTGCAGAAACCCAGGCAGGTGACCTCCATCCTCATCCCTTGCCCGCCGAGGCAGTCACTCCATGTCGGAAGCCGCTGGGTGGTCAGGCAGGACGCGTCCCGGTAGAGCCGTGCTGGCCGTGCTGGATTGCCTCCAGTCCTGGGTTGGAAAAGCCCTTTCAGATCATCCAGTCCAACCGTCCCTGTCCTGTGCTGACCCAGATCCCTGAGCACCTCATCTCCCCTCTGTTAAACACCCCCAGGGCTGGGGACTCAGCCCCTCCCTGGGCAGCCTGTGCCACAGCCCCACAGCTCTGCCAGGGAAGAACTTTGCCCTCCCAGCTGAGCTGACCCTGCCCTGGGGCAGCTTGAGCCCATTGCCCCTTGGCCCATCTCCTGTCCCCTGGCTGAAGAGACCCTCGCCCACCTCTCTGCACCCTCCTGGCAGGGCAGGGGAGGTGGGGAGAAGGTCTCCCCTCAGCCTCCTCTTCTCCAGGCTGAACACCCCCAGCTCCCTCAGCTGCTCCTCAGAGGATTTGCCCTCCAGCCCCTTCCCCAGCCTGGTTGCCCTTCTCTGGACTCGCTCCAGGACCCCAATGTCCTTCTGATGCTGAGGAGCCCAGAACTGGACCCAGCACTGGAGGTGCAGCCTCCCCAGTGCCCAGTCCAGGGGCACAATCCCTGCCCTGCTCCTGCTTGTCCCACCATTCCTGACACCCAGGCACACTGCTGGCCCATGTTCAGTCGGCTGTCAGCCAGCACCCCCAGGTCCTCCTCTGCCTGAGAGCTGTCTAGCCTCGAATCACCTCCCTGTCCACGCGTCTGAGCAGAGCTGTAGTGGAGGCTCATGGTCTGTGCAGTTGGTGGCTGCATATCTCCTCTTGGCGAGGTCTGAGGTCTCCCCTGCTAAGTATTGTCTAAACAGTAACGTTTGCAGGGGCAGGACCTCCCTGGGGTCAGGTTTCTGGTTTCCTTTTACCAGTTATCAGGGAAGGCCCAGCTCTGTTTCAACACTATGCCATGCCTCTACCCTGCCCTGCCTCAAGGGCACTTCAGAGAGATTTGAGAAGTCACATACACCCCCTCTCCTTTCTCTGTGCCTGTCTGGGGAAAGGAGTCAGTCATCAGGGATGGGAGATCAGTGACAGCAGATGAAATGTTTTCTCCAGCCCTCTGATTCCCACAAGAAGCCATGTGAAAATCTGCTCTTTACCTCAGCTCAAAAGTACTGAATTCAGAGGGTGGGTGGTTGTGCTCTTCTCTCAGGGACTCAGGAGACATTTCTGAGGCAGTGTTGTCAGTGAAATTGCCTCAGCTCATTCAGAAAAGTACATGCTGCCTGCAGCAGAGCTCCTCATGAGGACTCAGTGTGTAGAGAGCTGCTGTCTTCAGCTGCAGATGTAAAGGATGGAGACATTGCTGTGTCTCCTTGCCATTACAGGAGCACACACAGTGCTCTGTGGGCAGAACTGAGCTGGCTCAGGGACTGTTATAAAAGAGGTGGTGAGAGAAGGCAAAAAAACCCAAAACCAGTGGGTAATCGTTGTGTGATCATACACAACCACTCCTGGCTGCCTGTGGCTAACCTGCTCTGAACACTGCTTCAGAATGTAGTACCCTGTTTCTGGCTTCTCTGGTAGCACCAGACACTCAGCCTGTCTGTAAGTCAGATGTGTGGACACCTCCCTAAGGAGCACTTGGGAGAGGAGTGGGGAATCCACAAGATGCCTATCAAGCAACTGCAGAGGGATAGCAGACAGTCTGCTCTACATTGCCAAATAAAACCTTCCTCTTTCCCCTGCTTATCTCAGCGTGTCGCTGTAGGCACTGGATGTCTTCCACAGGCATCTAAGTCTCTCTCCCAAGCCCAGTGGATTGTCCTCAGCACCCCAGGCTGCAGCAGTTCAGTACCAATGCTGTTGTAGCCTGGGACTTTTCTATGCTGCTGAAGGAACCTTTGCTCAGGCTCTGTATCACCTGGCAAAGGATGTGAGCCAAGGTAAATGCAGGAACACTTCCAATTTTCTTTTTTAATGCTTCTGGATCAAGATGAAAATCCCAGCAGGTAATTTTAGGTACCAAGAGGCTGCATGTTCTGAACAGTCTGGATCTGAGACACTTGTGCATCCACATGTTACCAACGTTGTGTTTCCCCAGTTTTCCTCATTCCCTTGCAGGGACATACACCTCATCTTCACTGCATCATGGAATCCCAGCCTGGTCTGGGTTGGAAGGGACCCCAAGGATCACAGAGCTCCAACCCCCTGCCACAGGCAGGGCCACCAACCTCCAGGCCTGGAGCTACACAAGGTTGCCCAGGGCCCCATCCAACCTGCACACCCCCAGGGATGGGGCACCCAGCACCAGATGAGGGTGATGTTTTGATCCTATGCTGACCACTGTGGTTTGGTCTTCAGGAAGTGGTTCTACCACGTCTCTCTTGTCAGCAAAGCTACTCTTGAGAAGGTCACAAACCTTGTGTCCTTTTATTTTAACCCAGATTCCACTTATGGCCCAGACCCACAACCAGGGCTGTCAGCAGAACTGAGGGAAGGGGAATCCCCAGTGGGGTGGGAGGATACAGAGAGGAGGAAGGCTTGAGGCTAGCTTTGCTGCTGAGCAAGAGCATGATGGAACACCATCCTGCATTTTATGACCTTTGAGCTTCCTTTACACCTTTTGCAAAAGGATAAATCCAAGCGGGGTGTNAGGCAAGGCTGGCTGGTGCTGCACGTCCCAGATGGTAAAAACACCAATGCTGTCTCTGCATCCCTACATCAAACACACTTGCTGATCCAGTGTAGGGTAGAATCATAGAATGGTCTGGGTTGCAAGGGACCCCAAGGATCACAGAGCTCCAACCCCCCTGCCACAGCTCTTGAGGTCCCTTCCAGCCCCTACAGCTCTGTGGTAACAGGTAACCTTGCTAGCAAATACCAGCTCACACACTGCCAAGGTTAATAAATGCCACTGCATCTAGTTTGGTCTCTGCTGAACCATCCACAGCTACTAACCACAATTTCTGGGTTCATCCTTTAGGTGGGATGTCCCAGCTGTGCAGCTGCCTGGCACAAGCTACTGCACTGGGGCAGCCTCACCTCAAGCACTGGGTGCAGGTTTGGGCACCACAGGACAGGAGGGACATAAACCTATCAGAGAGTGGCCAGAGGAGGCACTGAGGATGGGGAAGGGTCTGGAGGGGAAGGCTTATGAGGAGAGACTGATGTCCCCAGGGTTGTTCAGCCTGGAGGAGGCTGAGGGGACACTTCATGGGGGCTGTGGCTTCCTGCTGAGGGGAGCGAATGGGCAGGCACCGATCTCACTCTCTTTGGGGAGCAGGGATAGAACCTGAGGGAACAGTGTGAAGCTGCACCAGGGGAGTTTAGGTTGGGTGTCAGGAAGAGATTCTGTGCTGAGAGGGGGGTCAGGCACTGGCACAGGCTCCCCAGGGAAGGGGTCACAGCCCTGAGTTGAGCTGAGGGCAAGAAGCATCTGGATGATGCTCTCAGCCCCATGCTCTGAGTTGGCTGTGTGGAGCCAGGAGTGGGATTCCATGGGCCTTACAGGTCCCTTCCAACTGGGGAGATTGTAGGATTCTATGAGAAATACTGCACAAAGACATTTTCTAGCCAGTTTTGGCCATCAGCAGCAGAAAGAAAACACCTCTGTGCATTTATAAGCAAATTTATTTAGCTTTGAGATATATATATATATGAAATATAGCCACAAGTTATTACAAAAGTGTCCAAACACAAGTTCTAACACAGTACAGTAAAAAGTGGTATCCTAAGAGGAATCTCTGAGATCTACAGTATGTTGGCTTCTAGAGGAAATATTTCCATCAGACATTGTAGGCAGAAGAGGACACGTTTCCTCCATGGCCTGTCCAGTTGGTGTGGATAAACACACCTGGCTTGGATAGCAGCTCGTATGTATGTGCACCAAAGTAATCCCGCTGAGCCTAGGAGAGGAACACACCCCCCCAGCCACCTGAGCACCATGGGATGCACCTACTCACACTTAACTATGCAACTACTAGAAATAAGATCTGACTCCAATATTGTAACATTCAAACTTATTTTCTTATTAGTAGCAGAATCCCTGCCATGAAACATTTACTGATATCTAGTAATTAAGAGTTCTGGGGAAAGACAAGGATATTCTTTCCACCAGGCACTAATCTAAAAGCCCAGCACTGACCCACACCCAAAGGGTCAGAGACACTTCCCATAAAGCACTGTGAGTCACAGGCCTTGTCACCCTTGGCTCACAGGTGGAATACTAACACATGCTGGGCAGTCATAGCAATCTCTCTGCTGTTCTTTACCCAGACACTTTATTGCTGTGAATTTCTGGTTTAACATAATGCTATTAGGCAGTCTGTGCCTTTATCTTTACAATGTTGGAGTGATTAGGACATGCTGACACCACGGCCTTCAGAGCAGTATTTACATATTAAAGGAGCCAGAAGATCTGGTGGATGATTTCACCTACCTGAATGAGGTTGGCTGGTAATACTTCGTGCCTGTATCCATCATAGAAAGAAAGTGCTGTGGTGAAGCAGGGCATGGGGATGCCAATCTCTACTCCAGTACTGATCACACGTCGCCAGGAGTCCTGAGAGAGAGGGAAGGAGGGGCAGGGGAAAGAGAACAGCAACTCCTGAGTGCTTGTTCAGAGGCGTGTGCAGCACACGGACAGTTCCAGGGCCACAGCACCTGCTGGGTCATGTCCCATGGAGCCTCAGGAGCGAGTCTGAGCAGCGCAGCGGCACAGCCCTGACCTCACACCAACAAGGGCCATCCAAACTCAAGGCAAGGGAGGAGGAGTTCAACAGGACAGTAAGAGTGCACACACTTCACAGAATCCCAGAATCCCAGGGGTTGGAAGGGCCCTGGAGAGCTCCTGGGGTGCAACCCCCTGCCAAAGCAGCTCCCCAGCTCATATTGCACAGGGCGGCGTCCAGACGGGGCTGGAATCTCTCCAGAGATGGAGACTCCACACCCCCTGGGCAGCCTGTCCCAGGGCTCTGGCACCCTCACTGGGGAAAAGTTCTGCCCCAGGTTGCTGTGGAACTTCCTCTGCTCTGACTTGCAGCCATTGCCCCTTGTCCTGTCCCCACAGACACTGAGAAGGGGCTGGCCATTTCCCCCTGTGTCCCACACTTAAGGGGATTTTTCCTGTCCTGATCCTGTAAGACTGGAATGTCCTACTCAAGTAGGGTACCTTGAAACCATAGAGGATGAATTCCAACACCTATACACTACGTGTGTACAGTCCCAAAGAGCTTAAAGACCATTCAGGGAACTTTGGGGTTAAAGATACTGTATAAATGGGTTTCAAGAGTGCTCCCTAACTTTTCATTTTTCAAACTACATCTACCTGTGAAGGTAAATCCTGGGAAAGAACCTGAAGAAGTTGAGACTGGAAATGATTGTGTTAATGCTCTTCCTTCCCTGGAAACTCACCTGGCAGTTTTCAACAGCTGTCTTAAAGAAATCATCCAACAGCAAGTTCTGGAGCCCGGGGTTGCGATCGAAAGCATCTTTGATTTTTCCCAGGAACACACTAGGCAGAACACACATCAACCAGGAATAAAACTCCCCAGCTTCCAACAAAGGCCCAGAGTCCCAGTGCCACAGCGTGACACAGCCCAACTCCAATTCCAAACATCAAGAAAGATGCAAACAAAACAAAGACTGAAGTTACCTCATCACCTTCATTACCTTCTGATGATGCAGCCTCCTCTCCACATCAGTGCAATGCCACCATAGTTCAGTGTCCAGCCAAATTCTTTGGCTGCCTGTCTCAGCAGCATGAAGCCTTGAGCATAGGAGATGATCTTGGAAGCATACAGGGCCTGAAATGCACCAAGTGAAGTCCCACAGAGCTGGAGGTGTCACCCAGTCCCCACGCTCTGTTCAGCCCATGGGCACTGACAGCCAGGAGATGTGAAGCCCAGAGCTGCTCACAGGGGTCCAGTGTCCCCCCCTGCTCCCACACGCAGCACCTCACCTTGCGTATGTCCTCCAGAAAGGCCTTCTTGTCCCCACCAAACTGCGTCCTTTTAGGCCCCACCAGCAGCTTGCTGGCCTGTATTCTCTCATCCTTGAGGGAAGACAGGCATCTGGCAAACACAGCTTCACCTTTCAGGTAGGAAAGGGCAGGTAATTAAGGGCAGGTAATTAGCAAGTTCAGCATCAGTGTTACTCAGGGAGAGCGCCGCGGAGCGATGCCCACACACAGAGTGAGAGTCACACAGGAGCAGAGGGGTAGAGGTGAATCATTTCAACAGCATTCCTGAGGGACCAAAGAGCCAGGCAGCTCACCCACCAGCTGACCCACACAGCTGCCCAAGGAAAAGGAGGAAGAAAAAAGGCACAAGTCACCTGCATGAGAATTCATCCTGAGGAACCTTCACCAGGGCTTTAAGAATGGGATTTAAAACCTCTCCCTATCCTTAAAAGACAGACAGTGTTGCACCACAGCCCAGGGACAGGCAGGGCTGAAGACTCTGCTAGTTACTGCATCCTGCTCTGAAGATACAAAGCTTTTGTCTAAAGGCCACCTTGCACTGATGAGCTGGGCTTCCACGTACACACATGCAAAGTAAGAGCAATTAAAATCACAAATCAATCAGCAGGTTGGCTTAGGAGAGGAGAGAAATGTTACAAATCTGGGAGGCTCACAACACCAGTAGCCAGAAGCCCACAAGAACGTTTTATAACCTCATTAAGCAGGTCACTAAATGTCATTTGCCAGGGCTAAGGAGATAGCCAAGCAGTATCTGCAGCTCCTAAAGAAAGCCTGAACGCCCATCTCTTGATCTGGCTCAGTCCATTCCTAATCACACTGGTTTCCATTGTACTTATTTGCAACTGAAGATGGTATTGTTAAATGGGGGACCAAGGTTTCCTTTCCAGGCTCTGATAAAAGGGAAAGCAATTAAGTTTATTATAGCCTTCACACTGAACTTTTCTTTCACCTTTTAAGTGAGTCATGAATTACAACAGCAAAAAAAAAACCCACCCCAAACCAAACAACCCAAACCCAACCCAAACCACACAAAACACCACCACTCCCCCTCTCCTCCCAAAAAGTTTTCACAGGATTCTGGATCCTCCCTGAAGCAGGACTAAAAGACTCTATCAAACCCAGAACTGGCTCCTCTCCATTGCTGCAAAGGCTTCCTCCTACGCTGGGGAGGAAAAGCACAGGGAGGAAAAAACCCTTCAGGCAAAAGCCAGGGCAGGCTGACAGTTTGTACAAGCACAAGGCTGCAAGTCATGCTTATACAGTCAAACCACACACAGCAACTGCCCTGGGCACAGCCACGTTTGCACAAGAGTTATTGCACATCCTTCCCCATCAACTCATCGTTACCTAACCACGCTCTCCTGGCACCACAGGGGACTAATTAGGGAGCATCTCCTCTGCCCTTCATCTTTGCCAGAACCCCAAACTGGAGAATATTAACAGCACAAGCAAGAACCATGGTTCCAAGCCTAGAAATAAATGACTTAAAACCATCTACAAACTTGTTTTGCCAAGGTTAGGTTGTTGGAATGGAGCCACCTTCCTCAGAGCAGCTGCTATCAGTGCAGCTACTCCCAGGCTACCCAAGGCTTCCTCACCTTCTAGTACAACAGGACCTGACTAGCCAAGGCAAAGGAAGAAAGGGGTAGAGAAAGCATGAAAATTCAAGCTAATCTGAGAGCAAAGGACCTGCTGAGTCATGTTATTTACTAAAGGGGAAAGTCTACATCAGACTTGTGGGAAGAGAGCACTCTGAGTGCACTGCAGACTGTTACAGCTCCTGTGTCACAACTGCCTCCAGAGACCCACTTAGATAAGTAAGTAGGTAACACAGCTATTGGGTAGGTGTGTGATCAGGTGAATCCTCCTCCTTCAGTGACGTTATTCAGAGCAGCTACAAGTTTTATTTCCAACAACATCTCAGCCTGGCTGTGGGGTCAGCAGCTGCCTCAGCCATGGAACAGCAACCAGCAGCAGTCCAGAGTGTGCTAAGAAACACCCCAGCCAACTGGTGGGGTGGGAGACCAGCAGTCACAGTCAGAGGACAGCAGCCTGCTGCTGAGAAGAGAAGGCTGTGGGGGGACCTCACTGCAGCCTGCCAGTCCCTGAAGGGAGCTGAGACACAGGAGGGGAATCAGCTTGTTAAAGGGCAGAGACTGGCAGGACAAGGGGGATGGGGTGAAGCTGGAGGAGGGAAGGGTTAGAGGAGAGATTGGGGGGAAGTTCTTTGCAGAGAGAGTGGTGAGGGGCTGGAACAGGCTGCCCAGAGAGGGGGTGGGTGCCCCATTCCTGGGGGTGTTCAAGGCCAGGTTGGCTGGGGCCCTGGGCAACCTTGTGTAGCTCCAGGCCTGGAGGTTGGTGGCCCTGCCTGTGGCAGGGGGGTTGGAGCTCTGTGACCCTTGGGGTCCCTTCCAACCCAGACCAGCCTGGGATTCTATTCTCAAAGACACAGTTGTGCTCCTGGGCCCATAACACAGCCCAGCTCTGTCCCACTAGCACTGGGTTCAGCAGAGTTACATTGAAACACAGAAACAGGAGAATTAAGTAGATACCTGGAAAAGAATTCTCCTACCTGCAGAGACACTTCAGGATTTCCAAGCAGTGGTCAGACAGGAAGGCAATGAGCTTTGGAGGGTGTCTTACCCCTCCTTTTTTTGTTGGGTTTTTTAAGAATAGTTAAGGCTCTGGTGGGGTTTGGAGCAGCAGGGGGGGCAGAGGAGTACTGAGGTGTTGCATCTGTCTAGCATGACACTTCCAGCACGGCATTCACCTGTCACCAAGTCACCCTCAGGACTGTGAAGATCCTACAGGCACAGGCTTGGTAACAGCACCACCCACATTTGAGAAACAAGGGAAAAATCAGCCTAGCAAAGGAAAACAGTAACAGCTCTGAGTGCCAGACAGGCTGCACAGGCTACACCTGGAAGAGGCTCTTGTGTGAGCCAAGCCCCAGCGTGGGCTCACTGCTGAGACTACTGGGGTGCCAGGACAGGACAGGACGGGGCAGAGGAGGGCAGATGGAAGAACCAGTTACCTATGAGTGTGACAGGGACTCCATATTCCAGGGCAGAAATAGCTGTCCACTTCCCTGTGCCTTTCTGTCCTGCACTGTCCTTGATCTTGGGGAGGAGGTATTTGCCATCGCTGTCTTTGAATTTGAGGATATTGGCTGTGATTTCAATCAGGAAGGAGTCCAACTCTGTCTTATTCCATTCCTCAAAGACCTGTGAAAGGAGGAGAAGTGTCAGGACACATGCAGAGACACACTGCTTCAGTGTGCAGCTACTGTACACACCAGTAACTCAGTGGCATATACCTATAGATATCTCTATACATCCAGAGGAGGGGATGCTGTCTCAGTTACTGGTTAGAGGCACCCTGGCACACCTACCAGGGGTGTCTGCACTGCCCCTGGCACACCTACCAGGGGTGTCCTCACTGCTGTAAGGCCACCACACAGGAGCCCTGCATGGGAAGGGGTGCAGCCCAGAGGCAGAGCACCCATCCCAAACCAGGAGGGCAGGGGCCTGGCCCGTCCTGCTGCCTCTCATCACAGGCACTGAGGGCTGCAAACACAACTGCTCTTTCAAGACACACCATGCTTGTCAACCTGCTTCAGCAGCATCCCTGCAAGGTTCTCCTGCTCCTTACGATGCTCAGTGTTCTACCAGCTTTCTCCAAGCAAGGTAATGTGCATCTCTGCAGGTGAAGGTGTTCCCTGGGGAGCAATCAGCTGTAGAAAGAGACAGTGCTGGCAGCTCGTACGTGTTTGCTGCTCTCTGCCTCACTGGAAGCTGAGGAATATCATGCACTGCCCCCAGCAGAAGACATGTCAGGAAAATTAACTTCATTTCCATACAGCACTTCACCCAAGCCCAGCTGCCAGCAGCCACCAGGGCTCAAGAAGGCAAGGCATGAGAAACCACAGGTCACCTTGGACATCTCGTCGTGCTCCATGCCCACCACATCTTTCATCAGGTGGTAGGCCTCACAGATCAGCTGCATGTCTCCATACTCAATCCCATTGTGCACCATCTTCACAAAGTGTCCAGCACCCTCATCTCCTACCTGTCAGGAAACATCAACCAACACCATCAGCAACACCTCCAGCCTGTAAGACCTGCCCAGGGCTTTCTTCTGCCTAAAGGAAGGAAGGAAGCCCAGTGCTAACTGAAAACACTGTGGGTCACAGATCCATTCAGTCCCCCCCCAAAACCCACCCATAAAACTCCTTCCATCCTATGGGGGAAGGTTCCAGAGATGGCAGGTTTGAGCTGAACACAACCAACCAGAAAGTCAACCCAGTGGTTTTATCAAGGACAAACATGCAGGAGCTTCAGCAACCAAAGTGCTGATCTAACCACAAGTTAAGGTGACCACCAAATAAATATTTACCCAGTCACAGCAAGGCTCCCCAGATCCCACTTTAGCAGCAATGCTTTGAAAGATGGTCTTGATGTGGGGCCTGTGGGGAGAAATAACAACCCTCAGCAGAGGACACAAGCACCACAAGAAAAGTTAGGAACCCCAATCCATGGGTATGATGCACCGTTCTGTCACCTGCCAATGGGTGGTGAGTGAGGTGTGGGGTGAGGCTGTGCTGGTACCATACAGCAAGGCCAGAGAGAACCCCAGAACCAGATGCTGCTTGCTAGGGAAGGGGACAGCCCATGTCACTCTTACAGCACTATGCAGGCAACACCAAATATTATCTTCTCCAGTCTAGAAATGGGGAAGTAGAGGCAGGCTATGATACAAGCTCACACCCAGAGAGGATCAGTGGCAGAGCTGAAGGGAAATCCTGTTCTGTGCTGTAGCCACAAGAAGAATTCAGGGTGATCTGGAGGAGGAGAGGGAAAGGAGAGGGAGGGAGGACACCTCATGCCTGCACATCAAGGCACTGTGATCTGCATTACTGCAGTGCTTAGGAGTGTTCTCACTGCCAGGCTCCCCAGGTGCAGTAAATCCCTCAGGCAGCAGGACAGCCTTACAGGACACGGGTCTGGAGCAAACAGAAGCTGTGTTGGGCAAGGAGCAGGGGCAGCACATGGGGGGCTGGGGAACAAAGCCCAGGTAAGGGTGGCAATCAGGAGCTGCATTTCCTGAGGTGGTTACAGCACAGAGGTGATCAGCCAGCAAATGGTTGCTGTGTTCTTCCTGGCTTTGTGCTGTCAAACCTGAACATGCTGACACAGGTATGGAATGCACAGGGACAGGACTGCCTTCCTGGGGACTGCAGGGCTCCTGCCAAGCCCAGGCACACCTCTTCCCTCCACAGAACGTGCAGCCAGGGGGGAGGTCTGACTCCAGCACTGCTGTAGGGCCCTTTCCATGGACAGCAGTGCCCAGCTGCAGAGCAGCACAGCAGAAACGTGCATACAAAGCAACAGGGTCAACAGTCAGGCCAGGCAGGTATGGAAGCCTTTTATAATGTGTGGCACTGGAGGGATGTCTGCCTGTGCCAGGGAAAGGGGCACTGCCCCGGCTGAGCACTGCCCCCGCTGAGC
>VZTU01032491.1:0-30358 GCA_013400835.1 Zapornia atra
TCTTTATTTATATACCTATAAAATATTTAACATATTAAGTATTTTTCATATTATAATTATTTTAAAATATTTTAATAAATCGGTGGTGGCGGTGGTTGTGATGCTTCAAAGGTGGTTTGACTTCTTTAATAGACGTGTGTTTATTAAGCCCAAAGCTATCAGAAGCTATGACAAAGCCTTGTCAAATCAAAAAGTATCAAAGAAGATTAACCAATGGTTCTGTGAAGACCAGCAATTGCTGTTCTATCTATAGAAAATCCATTGACTATTTCCTTATCAATAATTCAAATGGCAAAGATTGTTCAGTGGCTCTGAGGAGAACTGCAATATAAAAGCTATCCATGGAGTTAAATTACCACATTCCTCCAAATTTAAATCCTCCCTATCAGAAATAGCTTCTAGTCCATGAAATCAACTGAACCGTGTTGGAGCATTGTCAGAGAGCTCTCAGTGGTGCAGCGCAAAATCATGCCAGCAAATATATTGACATTTTAACACTGTGGGGGATCACAGGGTGGGAATTGGACCCCAGTTACTTTGATTTCTCGAATAAAATCATAGAATCATAGAATATGTTAGATTGGAAGGGACCTTTAAAGGTCACATAGTGCAACCTCCCTGCAGTAAGCAGGGACATCTTCACTAGATCAGGTTCCTAGTATAAGTGTGTGGGAAAAGATGTGGGCTAAAATACAAGGGATTAGTCCTCCTGGAAAGATTCAGTCTTGCAAGTGCTCCAAGAGTGTTAGAGGACTATGAAGAACACACAGGCCCATCAAAATGCTTTTAATTATTAATAATGGAGGCATGAAGATAGACTGGATCACAAAGTAAAGAAAAAGTGTGCAAAAAGACAAAGCAAAGTAAAAAGTGAGAGAAGGACAAACAGAACTGAAAATATATAAATAGATAATGGATATGTATTAAGAAGTTTCTATTGCAGTCTTCTGGCAGACAATATACATAACACATTCCTGTCCCAAGTGAAAAAGTTAAATTCAGTGTATACCTATTTGATGCTTTTTTAGTATATCTAGCTATAAAAACATCAAATGTAGTTAATACTTTGATGTTTTTAAAATGACAGCAATCATTAAGAAATATTACATCAAGCTTTATTCATTTTATTACTTTACTAATGTATAAAGGGTCCATCTCATGACAGAACCTGTGTGGCTGAATGGAAAAAAAAAATTTAAAAAAAATTAAAAATAAACCCAAAGTGAGGTCAATGACTAAAGAAACCACGGGGAAAAAACCGCACAAAATTTGTAAAATTTAGCTTTTAAATGAGGAGATTTTTTAAGAAAAATCGGAAGAGCAAAACTGAATATTGTGCAGTGATTCATACTAAGAAAGTTTGCATTATACGTTTAAAGTATCTAGAGGGTATTGTAGTCATTTAGGAAAACTTATATTGGATATAAGGAAATTAGAATATAAGGCAACATTTCTTCACTGAAAAAGTGGTCAATCATTGGACCAGGCTGCCCAGAGAGGTGGTGGAGTCACCATCCCTTGAGGTGTTCAGAAAACATATATTCATGACTTTCCAGGGCCAGGTTCAGTTGACATGGTGGTATTGGACAGACAGTTGGACTTGATGATCTCTGTGGTCTTTTCCAACCTTAAAGATTCTATGTTTGTATGACAACTAGCTGGCTCATATCCACTCTTTTTAAGCAAGAATGCCAATTGTTCAAATACCACAAAGAAAAAGCACAAAAATAAGAAATATTGCAGAATAGATACCTTAATACTCACGTACACACATATCTCACATATCCACATAGTCACATATACAAACAAATGCTTGCTAGCACACAAATATAAATATTGAGATAAATTATGCTAAAGTACCCAATGGCACTCAGATGTCAAGCAGTCAGAAATACTGAAACTCAAATTTTGCCCTCTTTTCAGTCTGAAGCTTTGTATGTATCCATTGCAACATAATCTTTAATTAGGGGTTCTGGAACATGTTTTCTTTCTCTATTTCCCCTTGCCCTACCACCCTGTTTCGCATCCACAATAGGTCCAGCAATGCTATGTTGCAAATCTTCCACCAGGTATTGAAGGACTGTACCATGTATGTGCCCTAGCTGGCCAAACACAGTTTGGACAGGCAACCAGACGAGGTGAGCTTGTAAGGAGGGAAGTATATGTGTAGGCTCAGCATTAGGATGAGCATAGGCACCAGCAATAAAGGCTTACTAGCCATGAGATGACAATTACACGAATGATTCACCATCCTGCACTGGGAGAAAAGACTTCTTTTGCAGAAAGTTTGAAGTCTGCCCCAATAAAAATGCTTGCCAGGCAGAGAACTGTTTGGCTGATTTAACTTACACATGTATAGTTATGTATTTATTGATGGATACATGTCAACACAATACAGTGCTGAAAACATTTTTATGTATCACTAGGTGGTTACAGATATCAGATGAAGAAAATTCCTTACTTACACTTATTAAATGTCGGAGTGATCATAAAGACATTAAAGGAAGGATTATACTGAAATGATGCCTTTACAAGCACAGAAATATGAAAAACACAAATACTGATGTAATCTAACATGCAAATTTATAGTTATACACCTAAAACCAGACATGCACAAAGTAGTTCATCTGACATTTTCCTCAGAACAGTGTGACTGTAAAAACATTTTAAGATATCCCTGTCTTTACCAGTTTTACTCTTAATCATGGTCTTAAAAACATCAAATAAGGGATAATTCTTCATTTGCAGATATTAAAAAGTGTTGTAAGTGTAAAAATGTCATTTAAGGACAACTCTTCATTTGAACTTGGGGGTTTTTTTTGGTGGTTTTTTTTAATATCTGTGTGTTTTTACCTTCTTTAAAACACAGTGCGAAAACTCTTTAAATGAAACTCTAAAATTCTTAAATTCCCAAGCAAATTCCTATGTGTACCAAGACTTCAAAAGAGGACAGCTATTTTAAATGCCTCATTCAAGGCCCATGTTGAAAATGTTAGAGAAATGCCTGTCAAACTGAACACCCATCCCTAAAAATGAATTATCACTAATACATTTCAGTGAGGGCTTCAAACACCAGAGATAGTGCAATCATTCAATAATTTTGAAAATCTTGATCTTAAGGCATAAACTACAGGGAGGAGGTTCTAGCTCCTTTCTGTGAAGGGAGAATGTTGAATCCCTCCTGTTTGAGCCGTTTCTTGGTTCACCCAAGTCTCTGTGCTGTAAGAGAATGAAAACCCAGACAGGGAATGAGCCTCTGTCCTCCATCCAGGCACTATGCTGACCAGTTGCAAGAGACAAACTTAGATCTGAATCCTTCCTCTGCTGCTAGCTGTGCTCACAAGAAGGCTGGGCTTTTCGGCAACCTTCTGGGTAGGTATCTTTAGAAGACAGGAAATAAGGTCAGAAGCAGAGAGCTGAAAAGTGTCTGCCCAGAGAGCTATTGCCATAATGTACCATAGGACCTGGGGTCTCTCAAGCTGACTTTCATGGCAAATGGGTTTTTAACATAGTTTGTGCTTACAGAACCAACTGTAAATGGAGCCACATGGAGATGCTTCCATTTGGCTTACTGATAAATGTTGACATTTGATATTTTCTTCACATATGTGCAGCTAGTCCAAGGTGTCAAAAGTGAAATTTCTTTAATTAAGAATTTATAATTTATGGTTGTTTTCTGTTCACATTTGTATAGCAGCATTAATAAATGCTTCTAAAAATTACAATAGGATGCCTGTAGTATTACATTTGAGACACACATGAATACCAAAAGAATTCAGTATGATTCACGTTCCAATGATGAGTACTAAGGACAATAATGGTGATTATGTCATTTTCCACCAAGTGTTAGCAAATATTTAGGATATGCAGTTCATCAGAAATTGAATAAATGATATCACACACTCTGCTCAATTAAAACTACAGCATTAATTAACATAACTCTAATTCACATGACTTATTTAAAAAATCAAATTATGATAGTTCTGATGACATGCTCTAAGAATTCATTGCAAAAAAAAAAAAGGTTTATGCTGATTCTGTTTACCATATACACTGAGGTGTTCCAAGAATAATTTTCTACAAATTGCACAGAATTCTGCCAACATACTTACGGAGAACATCAAAGCTATCTCTGTGAAGATATATCACAAGCTGCTAAAATGTAGCTTTAAACAACTTGCTTTATTAAGCGAGTCTCTGAAGTCCAATCTGACTTAACTCTCTGTTGGTTCTTTCTTTGTTGGTACATTGAGATTGAGAAGTGTACCTTGAAAGGCATATCTTAAATGATGGGAAATGTCCCATTGTGTGAAGTGGGTAAACTGAATTACTGTGAAGTGAAAAAGTGAAAAAGCAGAAATGGGTGGAGGATTTGGGAAAGACCGGAGGAAAACAGAGAACTGGTGCCTAGAACAGAGAGAGAAGTACATATGTAGTGAAATAAAAGAAAAATGCCTATTCAAATTCATCACAGAAAGCCATCCACTGCCCTCAAGTGGTAGAGCCATAGGTTCTAAAGCTGAGGACCCTTTTGATTGCAGTACAGACACAGTGAAAATTGAAGAATGGAGAAAGCTGTACTGTCTTTCGTGACCCTTATCCATCCTGTTCTTAGAAATACTGGTGAACACTAAATGCATGGGTTTAAGGGTCACTTCTAATTCTTAATTTTTTTTTTTACCTTCAAGAGTCCTACTCCATTTTTTGTGTTATTGATTTAAAGGTGTATCGTGACTGTGGCAAAACTTAAAACTAAAAAGTACAGTTTGCTATGCTAAAGCCTGGAACCACCAGTGTTTATTTGAAATGCAAATGAAGACTTGCCACCCAGAAATCTATGTTACATTTGACATTTGTCTCTAATCAGAAGTCCCTATGAATAATGTAGTTTGATACCAATAGCCTCATTAAGCAAGATTTCCCTTAATACCCTTTCTGATTGTAATCTCTTCATTACACTTCCTTTTTTCATTGCTTCTGGCCCTACTCATCATTATCAATATGCTCAGGTCTTCAGTAGTGTTACTAATATCTATTTTACATTGAATAGACCATTTTAGATGGGAATTAATAGCACTAATGCTCAGGTGTTCTTTAACTATAAGACTTCCTTATGCTGACTACCTTTCTATTAGGAGCTGGAGGTTCTGCCTCTCATGACTAGAGTTCGCTAGGTTGAGTCACAAGTGAAAATGAGCTTGATGGTTTCATCCTAGTCCCAATTTGAGCACATCATGAAACAATGTCACCATTTTATGTGATTGGCAGTTTTTGCTTAAAAAGCGCTTTAGGATTGAAATAATGGATCTGTGGCAGGTCACAACTGAGGTGCATTGGCTGAACTATACAAGAGATGCTTGCACAATATCTTCCTAAGCATTTGTTGAAGTCTGGGACAACTCATTCACAAACACTAAACAAGCACACAAGTTGAAGATACAAAACAGTGGTTACCATAAATCCTGTACTCTGTTCTGGTTTCCTGTAAATACAATGTACCCCCTAAAAATTTTGGGGTATGTTTTAGGAAAATAGCAAGTTATGCTGTGGGAAATGCCAGTGTCCCAAAGGCAGTGAGTAACAAGAGGTTTCCATTTCAGTTAGGGATCAGGTTCCACTTATTTTCCTCTTTCATAACCACAGTAGGCGTAAAATGTAGAGCTGATCCAGAGATTCCTCCATAAAGTGCTGCTGCCAGTTACCAATTTTCAATAAATCACCATTAAATTGTCCCATAATTTTTCTGCCCTTCCTTTCCCAGCATGCTGATTACTCTGATGTGTTTTCTGTGATTAGAGGAAGAGTTGATCTTTGAACTCCTTAAAGCCTAAGTTGAAGGGGGCCTCCTGAAATGTAAAAAGAAACCTGGCTTTCATGGAATGAAAAAAAGTAGTAATCCAGCTTTTTTCCCCTTCTCTGAGATAGGCTTTTGCATTCATATAAAGTGAGAAGCAGGATCAAAAGGGCCAAGCAGCCAAACTCCACCTTGGCTGCGAGAAGATGGTGAGATCCAGAGAGCTCACCTTCTAACGGTTGTGCATGGGAGGGTTTTTCTTCAATAAAATGAGTTTGGGACTCTCAAACAATCATGTCATTTTCCCTACCTGATATCTTTCAGGATCTATGGTAACTGTACACTAGGATCAGTTACAGGCATTGAGAGGCACCACAAAACCTCATTGCAGGCAAAGCCAAAATCATATTAATATTTATGAAAACAAGTTACCGTGATTTTTATAAATCTACCACGTATACCACCCAACCCCATTTTCCTTCAGCTACAATCAAGAATAAAAATATTTTAGTATCCCAGAAACAAACACAGGCCTTCTTTCAGACAAGTGATTAGTTTGGGTAATGTGCTTTTCTCAACTGGTGGCTCGGGCGAAATTTCACCAAGCCTCCTGGCAACTCCCTCTGCATGTGCCTGTTCCCAGACAGAAGCTCTGAGGACTTTTTGGCATACCCCAAGGAGGAATTCAAATAGCATGGCTGGGTCTAGGAAGAGAGGTCATGTACTGACATGAACATTTCCATATGTCCACCAACACTTTTTGTGTTCTGTTCCTGAGAAAAGACCAAACTGGGTATTTGATCCAGTGACAGATCCTGTAGCTACCATGAGGGTGAGCAGAACAGGAGGACAGAAGGGATGGAGAGAGGGAATGTAGTTGCTCTCCATGCAAGTGTGTATCATTGGAAGTAAAGAGAAAGAAGCACGGAGTGTCCCATCAGCTGGGATGTTCTTGATCCACCTAAGTGACACAAAATTCTGTACCTGAACTGAATCTCTCATGAGATATTACAATGAAAATTTTAATTAAAATGTTAAGATTTTTCAGCTGAAATAGCTAGAAAATCAATGTTTTCAGAGTCTGGGAAAAAAAATAAGCTGTGTTGACATTTGGAGGTAGAGCTAGAGGGGCAATCCTTTTCACTTTTTTTTACCTGGTTCTAGTATCATATCCCCAAGAGATTTCTTATATATAGAGATAGATAAGGTAACAGGTTTATTGTTGCTTGAGTGTTTTATTTAATTACTGAAAAATAATTTACCAAGGTTAGGAATGACGGCTATGAATCACATCACTACTGATTATACAGCATTTTTGGAAGATTAGTCTGTTCCCCTTCCAGTAAGCATCTGTATCTTACATTAGCTTTAATGGAACTTAAATTTGTGCATCAAGTGGAGAAGAAAGCCTTCTGGGTGGTTATAGATGCATGACCTTGAGCCTTGTGACTCACAACACAATCTGCATGCTGGAATATTAGACAGTATCTGTCAGCATCTGTCAGATCTGATTGTTTAAAGATTACTTTGTCACTGGCACACACACGCACACATTTTACCCCATTTTAAATTAAATATTAAACTGA
Organism: Zapornia atra; assembly: GCA_013400835.1. NCBI lineage: Eukaryota > Metazoa > Chordata > Aves > Gruiformes > Rallidae > Zapornia > Zapornia atra. Next base: position 7,381 of record VZTU01032491.1, read on the forward strand.
CCTTTTAAAGAGGAACTACTGTAAAATTTAAATAAACTTTATTGTGTTTCATTTTACAATTAAAAAATTATAATGAGAAAATTTAATCTCTAGTGTAACTTAACTGGATTCCTGGGCACTGTGTCAGGGACAATTTTTACCAGAATAATTAGAACTTGCAGACCAGATTTCTCTTCACTGAAAATGTAATAAGTAATCACCTTGAGCCAATTCTCGTGTAATATCAGTACAATTCCCATTGCAATAACTGCAATGGAGGTTGCATCAATGTAGCAGAATAATATCTGACATATAAAGAATACAGATAAATAGATTTTTTTGTAAGGTAAAGGTGTTTACCATGTCAGAAATAAAAAAAAAAAAAAATGTAGTCAGTCAGTTGTGAGTGATATTGTCAGCAAGAGAGGGAAGGATGCCAGTTTTGACATTTTAGTAGTTTACTAATTAAAAGAATTTCACAATTATTGAGACTTGTGGTGTAATTTTATTTTTTTCCCCACCTGGGACTGTTTCAGTTCATTCTCATTACATCTTCCATTAATTGTTTCCCAGTCTCAGAAAACCCTCTCAGTGCCTCTGGCCAGCAGCATGGAATGTCCACTTGACCAGTACCCCATCAACTGAATCCATGTCTGTAGGGAGATGATGAGGTACTGCTGTGGAGCTGGCTTCCCTGGAGGCAGTTCCTCAACAGAGCCCTGCAGTTGGATGTGAGCTGAGGTGGTCAAGAACTGCTTCCCCCCATCCCTACTGCCTCCAGTGCTGTCTGCCACTTAGAGGGGGTCATACAGGTGTTAAACTTGCCGCTCAAATGGCTAATTAAATAATAAATGGACTTGCGCAAATAGTTTACAATTAATAATTTAGCTGACAAATATCCTCTCCCCTTTTCTTTTCTGAATTTTTTGTGATTGATTCACAATTATCTTCATATTTACATATTATTCAAAAATTTATACTGAGTAGTTTCTGCAAATAATTGTATTCTAGATTCATGAAGAATATATTTTTTCATAAAATCAATTTTGTAAATAACTCATGCTTGATGCTTTTTCCCCTGCCTATGTTTACACATATAAAGTCCAACATTAATGATCTTTGGTGTGGATTTAACATTTCCTATTTGCCTATCACTTGCCTATCTTGCTAATAATTTCATCTACAGAAGTGCTCACGAAAGAGGCTTGAAATAGGCATGGGATTTTGAGTGATTTTTCTGGGTTTTATGTTTTTATGCAAAACAGTGTTGACAATGTTTTTATATGATGCCTGTCAGAATTTAACTGGTCAAACCTAAAACATATTTTTAAAATACAGTCATTAATTTGTAAGAAAAAGTGTTTTATTATGTAAGGTTTCTGATTTTACAATATTTGTTAATATTTGGCCATAGAGTTCTTCCTCAAGTTTACATACTACAGTGCCTTTGGAGACTATAATTTCATAGAACATATACTAACATTATCCAGATTTGTTTGAAACTCTATGGATCACCATATTATTGAGGTATTCTAACTAATAAATTTTATTTCCATGAGCACATAATATGTCTATTCCAACTCTAATTCTCCCTGATTACCCTACGGAAAATTTTGGTCTCGTTTCGGTTGGTTGTCATGATAGATCCGAAAGCAACCATCATTTGAAAAAAATCCTCTGTAATCAGTAAAGTACACTTTCACAAATTATATCATCTGCATGAGTTTATTTAACATTCTGCTTAATTTGAAAAGCATGTCCCAGCCATGCAGACTAGGTCTGCTGGTAGAGAGGAAGTACAATGGCATAGACACCAGAATGCAAATATAGTTCTTGAAAATTGTTACACATGCACATAAAGCCCACTTCATGCTTAAAATGTACACTTTTTAATGCAACTTTTATGTGTTTGTGAGTGGCATTTAATACCAATGTTTACAGTAGTAATTTAATCTGTGACCCTGCAATGAGCTCTGCACAGGCAGGCAAGAAACAATGAGGCTCCACATAAGTCCCTTAGTTTTAAATTCGCAACGGGATCAGGTCATAGATTTTAACAACTTGAGATAGAGTCCATGTCTTTTATGTTTTGTGGATACTTTGTGCATCTACTACTAGGAGAAATAAATATTAAATAGTTATACATACATGCTGCCTACAGAAAAGAGACAAGGATGATCTGGTCTGTATACAATAGCTGTACACACACAGAATGTATAGTGGTTTTCGTTACAATATTTGCGTTGTACCCTGAAGGAAAAGTAAAAAAAAAAAAACCATGTTATTGAAATCCAGACATTTTGTGTTATAGAATTGAAAAACAAGCTGGTGTTATGACAGTTTTGAAATGGGGCTGCTTTTCCCAGCCAGTTATGTGCTTTAAAGGGCCTTTAGCTGATTTATGCAGTTCTTGTCCCAAAACTGCTGTATTGTATTACTTCAATATTTTATCCCTAACCATTTAAAGAAGGTTTGATCTTACATCAATAGTACTCCAAAAATATTAAAATCAAAGAGATTTCTTTTCAAAGAATTTATGCAAAACAAACCCTATATTTTTCCTGATCTTGAAGAGTAAAATAAAAAAGAAGGGGAAAAAAAAGAAAAAAAGTTTACTTCTATAGCAAAAACTCCAGATAGTTTGGTAGCTGCTGCATATTCTAAGACCTCAGGAGGAAAAAAGAGCTTCTTTAAATGTAAACTGCTGAAGTCTTGAAGCTTTCATGACAAAAATAGCTTCTGGTCACAAACAAAAAGCAAAAAATTAGGATTAGCAGAATTCAGAAGTGTTATCACTTATCTTTCTTTAATGCATTCATGTTAACTGCCACTACGTAAACAGAATGCTTTTCTCTGCAGTGGGACCTTTAAAAGTACAATTTAATAGTTTTGACTAGCATTTTGGTATATGCCTCAGTTCTTTTCTTCTCTTTACTTAGCTGTGTGTTACACAAGACTTTTATGAGTTCAATATGTACAGTATCTGTTGACACTTCGTATATAAACAAAAATGATTTGGTTTAGAAGCAGGGGAATTAAAGTACCCATAATGAAAAACAATTGTTCTAAAATGCTGTCAATTTGGATTGTGGAAAGAATTTCAGGGATTGATCCTGTAAAGCTCAGAGAAGCTTCAATTTTTATTGACATCACTGTTTTGCAGAAGCCACCCGTACATGAAATAACACTTATTGTTTTTAAATATATCTTTGAGTTTCCAATTCTGAGACTCTTCATGATGCACAAAAATGTTATTATTTCCTTCTTCAGCTTTGGAGAAGATAGAGTAGAGCTAATTGGCCATTTTTAGTCACTAATATAAAGAGTCAAGGTACAATAGCAGTTTTCCCACATGCTTGGAGCATGTAAAATGTACATTATTGTGATGGATTGACCCTTGCTGGACATCAGGTGCCCATTAAAGCCATTCTATCACTACCCTCCACAGGTGGACAGGGGAGACAAAATATAACAAATCCTCACTGACTGAGATAAGGAGAGATCAATCATTCACCAATTACTGTCAAAGACAGACTTGACTTGGGAAAATGAATTTAATTTATTACAAAAAAATTTAGAGTAGAATAATGAGAAATAAAAACACACCTTAAAACACCACCACCACCCTCCCCCTTCTTCCCAGGCTTATATTTCACTCCTGATTTCTCTACCTCCTTCCTCCCAGTGGCACAGAGGGACAGGGAATGGGAGCTGTGGTCAGTTCATCACACATTCTCTCTACCACTTCTTCCTCAGGTAGAAAACTTCTACACTCTTTCCTTGGTCTCGTATTGGATCCCTTCCATGGAAAACTCCCAGGGGCTACAGTTCTTTATTAACTCCTCCAGCATGGGTCCCTTCCACAGGTTGCCAACCTTCAGGACCAAACTGCTCTAACAGGGATCCCCCACCAGTCCTGGCAGCAAACTTGGAGTGAGGTCCTCCATAGACTCCAGATGGACATCTGCTCCACCATCAACCTCTGTTGGCTGTAGGGGAATCTTTGCTCTGGCACCCAGAGCACCTCCTCCCCCTCCTTTTTCATTGACGTGACTCTGCAGAGTTGCTCCTCTCACATCTTTTCACTCTTCCACTGCAATTGCTCTTGGTGTTTTTTTCCCCTTCTTAACTATGTAATCCCATAGGTGCTGTCATCACTACTGGGCTTGGCCTTGGCCAGTGCTGAGTCTGTCTTGGAGCTGATTGGCAATGACTCTATTGGACACGGGGGAAGCTTCTAAGCTTCTCACAGAAGTCACCCCTGTAGTCCCCCTACTACCAATCCCTTGCCACACAAACCCAAAATAGTCATACATGATCATCTGATTTTTTTCCAACCTGTTGATTCATATATATCATGCCTGCATCAGTTCAACACAATTCTTATAGTGGAGTTACTTAACTCACAACAAAGTTCTCATTCATTGGTCCATTATTGCTCTCAATATTGGTATGTGGAAAAAATCACTTAGAAGAACACAGCTTACAGGATAACTCATTTATCTCCATTAATAGTTAATGAATCTTCCATTGCCCTCTATAAGATTAAAATGCACATAATGGAGATAGTTACTTCAAATAAATTGTTATGACAGATGAGAACTATACTTTAAAACCAAAAATTTGTTTCAGATCCATTCAGTTGTCTTGAAACATGAGCTTGAGGCCTTCTTAATTCAGTATCCACAGTTCAATGAAAACTATCCAAAGCTCTTCATGAGATACCTCTAAATGGAATACAGATGATCTCTATTGTTGCTGCTGCAAGTTATTCTGCCACTCTCCTGTGATAGTAAAAGCTTTTGTAATTAAGAATTATGGAGAACTTCACACCATCCTGACTACTACATCATGATGATTGCCCTTGGATGTAGTCATTAGTTAGCCTTGAATCTTACTTCCAGATGTTTGCATGTACTGAAGAATTGAAAAAACTTAAAAGCAAATAAAAAAAAAATTAAAAAAGAAAAAACCAATGATTCTGTGATCTTGCCACATGACCCTGAGATTTTAAGACTTATAATGATACAGACTGATTTCCTCTGTGAATTTCAGGATGCTTAAAATGAAATATTTTGGAAAGGAAGAAGATGCATGCAAAATTAAAACCCAAATAATCTAAATCTATTCACAGCTTGTTGTGTTTAAGAAGTGCCCTCAGATGTTTCCATGAGAAAAACAAATATGGATGTTATAGAGAGTAAATCATAGAATCCTAAAATCATAGAATGTTTTGGGTTGGAAGTAGATGATCTTCAAGATCCCTTCCCACCTAAACCAGTCTATGTTTCTACAATTCTATGATCTTACCAAGAGGATTTGAGCTTGTGTGAAAATGAGTATCTGATTTCTTCCCTTTCAGAAAGACACAGGTGTAGGTCTCCCAGCATAGAGATGTAGTTGTATTGAGTGGATGGTAGAAGATTTGTGAAATTAATGGCAAATGAGGATATCCATGCTGTCAGATATTCCTAGGTATTACATAGCCTGGGAAAACTATAAGATTCCCAGTTCATAGATGAGAACAGTTGCTTCCTACTGTTTCTCCAGGCAAACTTCCAAGTTTTGTTTGCATGCTGATGCATCATGGTCCCATTTCTAGGTAAAACACAATAACAATAGTTTTTAAGTTAGGTGAAAAACTAACAATTCAGACCAAGACAGAAATTTAATAATGGTAATAATTTCTATTATTCAGTTAGTTAATTACTCACTTTTAGCATACTGCTTACCATCTTCAGTGTGTTTTGTGAACCTCATTCACAATTCCAAGTTAAAATCCCATTGGAAAATAGTGGACTTCTTGTTCTGGAGGTTTGTGGACGTATTTGTTTCATAGTAACAGGCTCTCTTTAATTTTTCTTCCTGACAGCGTGCCTGTTTATATGCAAAGAATGATCCTAATGAGCTGATCATTCTCCTTTCTGAAGGGGATTCTGGAAACTGGGGAAAGACATGAAGATGTTGCAAAGTACAACAAGAATATTCATTTGACCTCATAACATAACTGCAAAAGAATGAAGGGCTTGGGAATGAATTTGGTTTTCCAAACAGCACCAAGAGCCAGTGACAACCATTTCCTTTTGGACTTCTACTCCATTTTATGTGTTAAATTTCAGCACACCTGTTTTTGTGCAGAACACATCATGTTTATGTTGCACAAAATCAGACCCATGCTTGAAATTTGAGATGAGGGACTCTCCCACACTAGGAATTCACCACAGCTACTGCACAGAGCTGTGAGCCTCAGCTTCTCTGAACGGCAGCCTGATTGATGGAGCTGATTCTTTGCCAGGGCTGGATCCTCATGTAGTTCAAGGAACTTGAAAGGCCATATAACTGAAATCCCTAAAGCAATTCAGCTGTAGTTTTGACTCATCACTGGAACTGGATTGATTAGAGTGCTATGTGATGTGTGTATGCCCTTTCTGGCTATTTGCTAACCAACTTTTTGGCTGCTAGTCTCTTTGGACAGCAAGAATTCACTAGGCATGGACAAGGTGGGCAGAAGATAAGGACTGGCTAGTGAGCCTGGCTCGTCTACCAGGTCTGTGATACAGTCCCAGGTGCTCTTGCCAGCTTCTGGGTTTCTTAAGTGCAGTTCTCCAGGAAACTCTGCTAATGATTCCTGACAGTATCTGACTCCTACTTCTGCCCTTTTCCAGCACCACTACTGCATTCTACTCTCACACTTCATCCTGACCTTACAAAATTACTTGTTTTCTGACTACAGTCTGCTTTCTGAATATGACTTAACTTAGCTCTTTAGTTTGATATAGCTCTTCATAACTCAAATGGTTGATTTGATCCTGCTGTTATCATGCCTCCTTTCTCTACTGCTCTGGGTCTGTTGCGGGCTACAACCTGCATTCTTGTTATTTCCTCTAATATCAGCAAATATTCTCCACATTCACCGAGGAAGGAGAAAGACCATCATTATTGCATTTACTCACCAAAAATAAAAATAATCAAGGCTTGATATTACAAAGTCTTTTCCAAGTATAAGAATATATAATTGCTGGAAGGGAAAGTGTATCAGATAGCATTTCTAGAACAGAATAAACAAAGTTCTAAGTCCTGTCACTCTTGGTCTTCCCCTCAAAGCAGAGAAATATACTACCTGTCTTGTAGAGGTCACCTCCATCCTAACATTTCAGTGATTGTTTTCAATATATCAGATTTAACCCTTTTGTACATGAGGGCACATCTTTCTGCATCATTAAACAGTAATGAAGAACAGAGACAGTGATATATATGGTATCACAAAATTGTTCAATCATCTAAAACTGAAGCAAATATGCTTTCAGACAAATAAACATATATGTAGGACTCCCATTTCTTTTCTGCACTGTAGTATTTGCTGTTGCTTCTCGTATATTCATTAGGACACCAGCATCTCTCTTCAGAGAAGAAAGATAGTCTAACAATTGTTAAGGCACCATGAAAGACATAGGAAAGAATCTGTGTGTTCCTATCATTCCTCTATGGACAGGTCTACACATGTCCTTTCTGACGACCCTCGAGTCTTTCTTGATCTCAGTCAGCTATGGAAGCCATGTAGCTGTAATTGCACTTGAACTAACATGCCCTTCAGTTGTTGTCATGCTAATACAATGCACCATCCAGAACAGAGCTAGTTTGTATTGTTTGGCCACAACAGTGTGCCAATGAGTTGTCTTCTGCATCTAATCACAGAAATGTGCCCTGAATCACAGTCACTGCATTTTGATACCTTACAGATATTGGAATACCTTGAGGCAATTTGAGCCTAACTCCCAGAATTGTGATCATCCAACACACAAGGAGTAAAAAACAAAACAGAAAAGTCTGGTCTACAGTGCTCCATCCTATCAGATTTCACATATAAGCAAAGCAAACAATACATATCTTAATGAAATAAAGCTAATGAATGTTTATAAAATATGCTGAAGTAATCAAATAGATAGCACTGTGTGTGTATATTGTACCTTCATAATGAAGTATTATTAAAAAATTATCATGTTTTCTATATACACATATCTGCTTTTTCCCTTTCCCAGAAACAAAGAAAAGAGAGTTTGTTTTCATTTGTATCTGCTGTTTTACTCATCTGAGTTATTTGTAATTCTGAACAGGATCCAGAATAATAATTTTGCTATCTATCTCCCAGCTGATTATGTTAGAAAGGAATCTTTTTTTTTTTTTTTCCCCTTAATTGCATATACACACGGTGTATAAACAATTCTGTCTACACTCCTCATTTAATTAAAAACACAGTATATAAAATATGGATAAACATTTCCCCAAAAGCCAGAAGTCTTTGGCTTCGTGGGAAGAATGGGACATGGACTCGGGGTCTAAAAAAAACAACCAGTTTTTTAGAACAATATCATTTGACTTTGACCATATTATTGAAACAAAAGGGAAAAAGAAAGCAGCCATCCCACTCCTGTTGCATAGCAAGCTAGATAAAACTGGAAAGATAAATATTCATAGTCCAAAGTGGAGGCATCTCCAGCAGGTTCTCTCTGGCCCCCTGGAGTGAGATGGCAGCCACAAGCAGGGAGATGCTGATGGCTATACCACCTGATACTGGTGTGATTAGAGGACACCCAGCATCCTGCAGGATTATTTATAATGTATTACACTCTGCTTTTTGTTCAACAAACAGCAGCTGCTAAGAGATGTAGCCTTCGAGAGCATACAGCTGACCCCACCTGTTAAATTTCACATCTACGTGTACTTTATCATCTAGACATACTGTATCTTTGCTATACTTTATGATTTGTCTGTCCACAACTACAACCAGAATGCTTCGCATCCATTTTTTATTGGATCTGAAAAAATTTTTATGTGGGATTTTACTTTTAAAATACATAGTTCCAAAAATGACGTTGTGCGTAAAGGAGAAACAACTTTCTTTCACCACAGTTCACTCTGTAACAATTACATGGAGACACTTCACTGAATTCTCCATAATGTCCTTCTCCATTGTTTAACTTCACTTATGTTTACTCTAGAGTTTCACAGGTTTAAAATTTTGTTTAATATGCAAAGCATTTTGATATGGGGTAATGAAATAATTCATACAACTATATGCAATGTTTTAAAAGAATCCAAAAATTAAATATGACCATTGCTAAAAGATGTAATGCAGAAGCATAAAATATGTATGAAATTATGTAAATACACTGGAAAACATCTTCCAGCTAAACTTGTCTACCAGTTTTCTGAAGGCTTGCCAAATTTGAAATAAAAGCCACATTGAGCAGAATGTTTAGACATCTGGATACCTTTCCTTTAAATTCCAGGAAAATATTCTGTATCTAGTTTGAACTACAGCTACCTAAGTCGCTATTTCCACTACAGTCAAAATAGTTATTCTTTGTAATTTCCTGTTTGTCATATTACTTCTCTTCAACCAGCTGATCAAAGATACTCTCAATATTTTTTAACTGTTTTTCCTGCCTAATTTTCTAGTTAGTGTTTTAACAGGCTCAAGATTGCAAGCCAACTTTTTACTTTGACCTCTTCAGGCTTTCAATCTTCAGACTTTGGACTTCATTCCACAGCTAGTGCTGTACAACTTATTACAATGAATCGATCACTGCAAAAAATATTAACAAAGTTCAGCAGTTCACCAAATTTAACATTGAAAATTATTTCTGCAGTCATGATCATGTCACAGGAAATTCCTTGAATACTGAATCTATCTCAGGCAATTTTAACCAGTAATAAAGCAAGGAAACAGACCTTGTACCACTCTGTGGCACTTCTGTTTTAAAGATGGTTTATATGGGTTGATGAAAAAAATGAAAAAAGTTTAATTTAGCTTAATAGCAAAATAAACACTTTATCTTATTGCAATTTTACTAAAAACCTTCCAGACTGAGCTTAGGTTTTCTAAACCTTTACTTAATTTACATAAATAAAGCTCAAAGGAGCATGGTGGTTTAGTACTCTTACTACATGGGATCGCAGAGTTTTCCAAAGTTTTATACACCTTACAAATCAGAAATCACACCTGCTGAACATCAGTGAGTTGTAAGATATGAATAGCATCATATTCATATCTTAATGTGAACAGCATCATATAAGATGTGAAAGGAAGAATATGAAGATTAATGTGTTTTTACACCTCATACACTGCTCTCCTACATATCAAAACATCAGCAAGAAATGAACTATAAATTCATCATTAAAATGTGACACAGTTTAATACAGAAACTAGTTATGTTAACTAGCAGTTCTCCATGCAAAAAAAATTCCTGATAAAGCAGGTTCAGGTTCTCATTTTGGGACTTTTCCCCTCATCAGATAATGTAAATCTACCTTGAAATGTGTGAAAACCTGTAAAAATTTCATTCTAGATGGAAACATATTCTCGAAGAATTAAGGCAGTATTTATTGACAGCTTTTTTCAGTTTAACTTCACCTCTTATGCATCATATGGCTCATCATATTTAAAAGTAATTAGTTGAATTTAATTTTTATTACAAATCATATGGATAGAAATGTTGAACTTGAAGATGTATGCAAAACTAAACCTGTATTCACACTAGTGAGCCTGCATTTCTTGCATATAAACATATTTGAACTCCACTTCCTAGCCATGTACATATGAGTCACGTAGCTCAGGTCCATGCTAGTGAAGATATACAGTGCAGACTTAGAAGCCCAAACTGAGGAGTGAGCAGGATGTGCTGAAGGATTTTGGAACTGTCTTTGGAGTCTTTACAGCTACCTAATCCCAGTGTGTCCTAGTCCTCAGGGAATAACTCTCTCAGGTGAAGAATCTCAGCGCTTTGGATGCACTCGTTATAATTGTGTTGATACCTTACAGGTATTGGAATACTTTGAGGCATTATCAAACTTTACCTAGTTTGGGAATGGCAGCAAATGGCTCAGCATGGCCATAACCTTTCCTAGATAAACACTATCAACAAATTACATACAGTACACAGTGCAGGACTACAATGTGATTTTTCACTGAAAAAAGATACTTTATACTGTAAAAATAATACAGCAAAACACACAAAGAATTTTTGACAGTGAGGATCTCCTTAATGAGATGCAGAGTTTTTGATTGTCTCAATTCACTTGTAAACAGGAGGAGCTAATACCTCTTTTACTGCAATTGTGGCATACAAGCTTAGAAAAAAGTACAATTAGTAACTATGTGCAAAATTTCTTTTTAGTTAGAAATTGTCTCCTTAGAAATACTTATCAGATTATAGGAAAAAAAAAAAATTACTTGTGGGTAAGAGAGTTGTCTGACCTGCCAATTAACAAAGAAAATTGGGTCAGATGTACAGCAAGTAAATTAATTACCTGAAGATGACTAGCTGGCATTTGACAAAAAAGCATGTCACATTGATAGGAAGCCAAGTACTGTCAACAAGGCTGAAGGTGCTTAAAAGAAAGAAGAAAAGAAATAAAAAAGAAATAAAACATAAAATGTCAATACAAGCAGTAGGAGGAAATTTGCTTAAGAGCACTACTGTTTTTCTCCTACAGCTTCCCTTTAGCATTAAGGAAGCAGAGCATATGTGTAATTCTAATAGATCAGCAGTGTCAAAAATCTATTTTACACGTGGAAAAAAAAATGAACGCAATATTTAATGCAACTAAACCTACTTGATGTCAGGGTTCTTCTAATAGCACTATCTGTGTCACATAGTATCTGTAGCTTTTTTCATCTTGCCTTCCTGATTGCATATATTGGTTGAAGAGCATGGAGGGCATAGGGTGTACAAGAGGAATGAATTAAAACTTGAAATCTTAATCTGTGTCATTGCTACAGAGTTGATTTTACTTCATTCTCTATTTCTGTTAGGCTGATCAGGGAAAAATGCTTTTTTCTGATATCATGAAATAAACTGAGTGCTGAAGTGCTTGATGTATGCTCATAGAAATTCTTTAAAAATCTGTATCTGAGGGCTATCAGTGGATTTTATTCTCACAAACACATGAAATTGTGTTAATTTTACAAAGCAAATGAGATGTGGGTCAAAATGACCTGCTTGAGGTCACAGTAGCAAGCTTAAGTAATGTTACTTAAAACATTCAAACCACATCAAAACTTCAAAAACTTGAGGTATCTACTTGGGTCAAAGTAAGGCTACAATGCTTTGCTCTCATGGTCACTTAGTCACTTATTATGGCAGCTGGTGTTTTTCCCTCCATTTTCTTCAAAGCCTGGAGGTATGTTCCTCCTCCCTTTCTAAATGCTGCTCAGCTTGCAAAGCAGCACAGTTGATCCCTAAGAATTTCCTCTACAAAATTTTGCATATTTGCTCAAGTGGAAAGACCAGAAGTTAAAGGGAGCAAAAAGTTTTTAAATCCTAGAGAAGCCAGGCTGTTCAGAAGTTGCCTTCATGCCGGCCCTAGGGCACCCTGATCAGCAGCCACAGCAGACCAGCAAGGTGGCAGCAAGTACCAGCACGTTGCTGGTAGCGTCTTGGCTGATCTGGTACAACACACAGAGCCAGAAGAAACAACTATTGCCTATGATTTTCTGTCTGTTTCTGTAAGAAGGAGAGGTAGGAACTGAGTGTCCTTTTTTTTCTTTTTTTTTTTTTCCAGTTTTAGGGTTTTTTTAATCTTTTTTCCATTATGTTTCAGAGATTTGTTCCAGACTAGTAGCCTATGGGCTGGGGAGATGAGAATTCAGTCAGATATAGAGCACACAAAAAAGTGTGACAAATTGAAATGACAAGGTTGTGTTAGTAGCTTATGATGTAGTGAAATGAAATCCTAAACCAGAGAACACAGACAGTGGTGTGCTATGTGTTATAGGCATCCAAGTTCAGAGAGGGAGGGAGAAGTGTGCAAGAGGGGTAGGAGCACTGAGCCAGTAAAATCACCACTGCCATTACTGCCAGCCAGTAACACGCTGCTCATCAACAAATTAAGTCATTTTTCTTGTGCTCAATATCAAGAAGTAGAGTGATGCAGTTGGTATTTAAACATCATGAAATATGTTATTAGACACGCACAGCTGGGAGTAAAGAAATACAATGTTTTGGTCAGAAGCTTTCAAGCCTGTTAGCTGAAACATTTAGCATTTTGCTTCCATCCGTGTGTGTCTTACAGAACTGGCTTGAACTTAATAGTTTAGACTGGAACATCCAAGAACTTTGGGGAAAGTCCCCATTTTAAAAAAATATTCTGTCTTCATCGTCAGTCCATTTTGTCTTTCTGTATAATCATGAAAGGTCTTAGCATGATCCTTGCAAAAAGGTTGAGATGGGTTCTTAATATCCTCTTGGCTACTGACTAAAACTGTGCTGGCCCTATTCTACACTGTGTTTGAGCATCTTATAGAATAAGCATCTCCATGGATTTTATCCTTGCAACTAGTAAGGCAGAGAGGCATTGATCCCATTTTCACATGGGGAATGGAGACATGTGGTTGTCCAAAATTTTACTCAGTCTGTGACTTACATAAGGGTGGGACGCATGTTTGTATCAGTGATCTCTCACACAAAATAATCCTCCTAAATTTCCAGGATGTAAGGGAAAAATAATTGCAAAGGCCAAACAATCTGAACCACAAGCACACCCGGCTCAGAAAATGCCATACAGGCCTCTGGCACTGACTGATATTTTTATTTTCCTTGGCTAGAAGTATTAGTTCTGTGCTATGCACTGCATGAACACAAACAAATGCAAGATCCTTACTTAAATGTACTTCTTTGCCATTTGATGACATCCAGTCTATGCACATTCTATCTTCTCCATACTCCTTCACAAAAACTTCCAACATTTTTTTCATGAGTCAATCCCCAAAAGAATGATGAATTTATTAAATTCTAATCTCTGGGGAAAAAAACCCTATCTTTTTACTACACTAAAGGCCTATCTCAAGTCTAACTTTCTAATTTTTCTTTCTTAATATTTGCTATATTAATAACTAAATTATCACACTTAAAAGAGCAACATTTTCAATATTTAATGACACCTCACATGTATTTAATCTTCTTTTCAAAACTACATGGAATAAGGAATCAGTATTCATTGTCTGTTAAAAAAAGGTAAAAACAAGATACTAATGCCTCATCTCCAAAGCCTCTTCATTCTGCATTCTGAATTTCTGTCCATTTCAGACAGTAGAGGATCCCTTAAAATTTTACGTGAATACTGAGTTTTTCTATTTCTCCCTTAGACTTTCAAGCTCTGGTGTGTTACAGGATTTTGCTATATAGTAAGGCAATATGGAAGTCCTTATGGGAAATTTTGGCATCTGAATAAAATTTAGCTTTTTTGTTTGAATTTTTTTGCAATAGGAGTGTAAAATGTATTTTCTGGGCAGTCAGGTGTTGAGTTTCTGGCTTGAAGGAGCAGATGCACAAAGAACTCTTATTAAAAAGAATACAGGAATGTGACATAATTAGCTACTTAAACATAGTCCTAGGGAGAAAATTCAAGGTAAGAGTGCACGTGTAAAACTTGGGGAGAAAGGTTCTAACCAAACTGGGATCAGTAATTGGAAACAGAAGCCACCCAACCCCAAATTAGAAAACAGGGACAGATTTTAAACAGTGAGAATAATTACCTAATAAAACAAACTATTGAGGAAAGCAGTTGGTCCTCCATCTGCTCATCTTTACTGATCCTGGACAACATTTTTTTTCTTTCCTTTTTTTTTCCTTAAGGCATATTAGATGACAGGTTGGCCATGAGCCAGCAGTGTGCCATGGTGGCTAGGAGAGCCAATGGGATCCTGGGGTGCATCCAGAGGAGTGTAGCCAGCAGGTCAAAGGAGGTGATTCTCCCCCTCTACTCTGCCCTGGTCAGGCCCCACCTGCAGTTTTGTGTCCAGTTCTGGGCTCCTTGGTTTAAAAAGGACAGGGATCTCCTGGAGAGAGTCCAAAGAAGGGCTACGAAGATGATTAGGGGCCTGGAGCATCTCCCCTGTGAGGATAGGCTGAGTTAAATTGGGACTCTTCAGCCTTGAGAAGAGAAGACTAAGGAGGGACCTAATTAAAGTCTATAATTATCTTAAGCAGGGGATGCAGGGGCAATCAGCCAGCCCCTTTTCGGTGGTCTGTGGGGACAGGACAAGGGGCAACAGCTGCAAGTTGGAGCATAGGAAGTTCCGCACCAACATGCGGAAGAACTTTTTCACAGTGAGGGTGACAGAGCCCTGGGACAGGCTGCCCAGGGAGGTGGTGGAGTCTCCTTCTCTGGAGATATTCAAGACCCGTCTGGAAGCCTATCTGAGTGATATGTCCTAGGGAGCCTGCTTTGGCAGGGGGTTTGGACCCAATGATCTCTTGAGGTCCCTTCCAACCCCTACGATTCTATGATTCTATGATTCTATGATATTAAACTCAAGCACAAATTGGCATGATAACTATAAGGACAACTGGATGGAAAACTGAGGCTGGAGAAACCAAAAATTCCTTCCTGCAGGATGCAAAATCCTCATTAAAAAGTTGCTGTACTTTAGCTAACTGAAACACTAATATTAACTCTGTAAATTTCCAGGGTTTCCAGTACAAAAATATGCCTTTTTGTGTAGCTAATGCTAACGGTTTCCTTATCAGTAGTCATGATACTAAAAACAGAGATTGAGAGGATTACCTCAGTCTTTCATACACGCATTGGACAAAACCAATATTTGATCCTGAAATTAATCCTCACACAGAGAAAGTGAAAATGCAGACAAATCATTAGCAGGAATCATTATAGATAACTAAAAATTCAGCATGTAAATTATGTTTCATAATATCAGGTTTTAAGCTGCTGAACACTCATTTAGAGAAAAAAAAATCCTCTATACTTATATAGTATAGTGTATCCTTTATATAAAATCAGTCCTCTCTCCATATAGAAAAAGGCTGTGGCCTTTTAACTGTGTAGAATTTGTCTAAGTAAAACTGTTTAAAGCTCTTCTAAAATCAGCTCAGCTTCTAGAATTAGATAAATGCAAAGCAGAGTAAATGAAAGTTTGGCAATTCTCTAGCATGAGATAGAAGTCTAAACTAAGCTACAATAAACCTCCTCTAAGAGAGATAAGGGTGAAGAATGCTGGCTGATTTACTTTGTTTTGCTATAGAACAAACTTAACCTGGAGGAAGAGGATGAAGATCAGAAACTTGAACACAGGGATTCTGATCTTTATAATGGTTCTTCTGGGAGGACAGTATTGGCTTCTAAACCAGGTATATGCTGCAAAAATCAAAAAGTACATGCACAAAAATTGGGTTAGGACTGTACAATGAAAGCCTCTATGTAAGCTAGCGTCTGTTTGAGACAATGTTGTAAATGACTAATTAGTTGCTGATGAATTGAAAGTTTATAAGAAAATAAAACTTTTTTTTTTTCCCACTTAGGTATGTATAAATATGCTCCTGTAAATGAGTTTATAACCACACATTGGTGGCATATTTTTTATATAAATTTTGAAAGCAACTTTTATACTAACTGCATTGTACATCGTTTAAAGAAATCTTCGTGCTCCCCAATTTACAAGTCAAATTTGGATATTTTCTTCAAGGTAATTCCTTCCTAGAGGAAAAATGAATACAGTTAAGGACATTCTTTGTCTTATTTTAATTTAAAATATGTCAATTATTAAAACAGAAAAGTCAGGGTTATTTTGCCTTTGACATTAATACATTTTTCTGATGCTCCTCATGATTAGGACCTGTGAACATCAACTACACTAAGAAAGACTTGGGGGAGCAATCTGTCTTACAAAGTGCAATGTGAAAGCAGTCAATTGACTGGGGACTAGGAGTATGATATGGTAGACCGGGGCATATCTTAGAGCTGGTGATGAGTACGGGGTAAACCTGGAGTGTTACAACCACAAAGATGACAAATTTGATGTACAAACAGATGAGGACAGAGGTGAAGTTAAAAGAGTAGTTACCATGGAAAGCTGGTTTGGTTGAACCTATACTGACATCAGTAGCTTAATTAATTTTGAATGGAAAAGTTGCAATATTATTTATTTCAGCTTCTCTCCCGTGAACCCTTTATCTGTATCTTAGATATATTATTTGAACAAGCTAGACTTCTTGCATAAATGTTGGACATTGTCTAATGTAAAAAGTATGTAGTTCTTTTGAGTTTTGTAGAGAGAGGCTTCTTCTCTGGCACAGCAGAGTTTAGGTTTTATAAGAGGCCTTGGGATCATTGTTTCAAGAAACTGACATTAGGATAAAGTGATAAAGATTTTTATATCACCCCCTCCCCAAATACCAAGAAATCACTGTTAAAGACTCAGAATACAGGGCTTTACAGCATTACCTCTGAACTCTTTGGCCACATCCTTTTTTGCCTAATAATTTTTTTCCCCTCTAATTCTGAAGCCAATTCTTAGAATGTATTTTCTGCTCGTAATTTTATGCTCTCAATTTTTTTGACATTTTTACTGTCACTATAAAAGACAGCCTGATCCATAGATGGATTTTTTTTTCCACAATTGGGGAACCCCAGTTTGTGTGAATGTACAGATTTGTAGACAACAAGAAATTTGTATTTTCCAGTTATTAATCAATGCCTGCATACAATCTCATCTGCTTCAGCTTTTCTCACACAACTAAACAGATAAAATAGTTAACTGTAAAGCAAGTGTCACTGCTCACACAGTCAAGGTTTACTTGCATGCAATACAGGGAATAAGGCAATTTATTATTAATATCATTTACCTTCTAATGTAGGTGGCGTATATATTCCAGTAAATGTTTACCATTACCCTATCCTAGTTAGCCAGTAAAACACTGAATAGAAACAGGTCATTGTATACTTTTCATATAAATTACACTAAAGAACTCCTTTTCACTGGCCTGCACAGTACTATAAGAACTCAATAATAAAAACAGGAAATGGGTTCTATAAATTTGCTCCTAACATATAAAAGAATATATATTGCCTGAGAAGCGTGGACATACAGAGAAAGAATTTTTCTAGAATGTGATCAAATCTTTAAAATTGACCCATAGAGAGAGATGGAGCTAACATTGCTTACAGTTCTTTCCACAAAATCTCCTAATAATGCAGTAATAGCAAAGCTGTGAGACTCTTATGTCCCACTCTCACTCCTGTCTATTTCTTCACCCAGTTTATAAGACTCCGTATTTTGGACATATGGGGAGAGAAGTTGTGGGATGGGGTCTGCATGACGGGAGGCAGGTTTAGGGACAAAGGCAAGGCTATGGCAGCAGGCTGCACCTGGGAAGAACTCAAATTCAGAGAGCTGCCATTAGCAACACAGCACTGCTGAGGCACTGACAGAGCTCTGGGCATCAGATGCTACCGGCTGGTGAGCCCATCAGCTGTGCCTGGCAGCAGGCCACGGCCCAGCCCTGGGAATGCCTCAGTAGTCAGATGTCTACAGCACAAGACCTGACAGATCTTCTCCTCTTGTGAGATGATGCTGTTTCATACTTCAGAGATCAATCTTGCACCCACTACTATCCATATTTTTTTATTCATTCATTCATTTATGCATTTTCTACCCCAGACTTCAGTGGAATAAAAGTTGAGCATTAATTTATCATCTGAAGAATTCAAATGGGAACCCTTAAGTGTACCTCCTTTTCCACTGTCCAAGCAAAATGTTACTTCTCAAGAAACTGAGAATAAATACATCATCAGACAGAGCTGCACATGGTAGGAATCCAGAAGAGTGGCAGGCTGTCTGCAGTCCCCTTACCTCTCTCTTTACTGGTGAAGGCTGCCAAACTCAATAGCCAGTAAAAACAAGACATTAAAATGCTATCACTGACTTAGAAGTACTATCAGACCCATACAGTGCAGTCTTTGCAGAAGCACATTTTCCACAGACTGGAAAATCAAAGAATCCAATAATAATGGAAAAATCATCTGGGAGAAAGGGAGGATAGAGAGGCACAAAAGAAAAGTCCTCTGCTAGGAAGCAGAGAGAAGTTGGAGGTTTTTCTAAGTACTCATGGTCCCCTGGTAGAAGCAAAGTAGATCAGGATAATTCCTCTCCCTGTGCATGGGGAGTTTGTCAGTTTGTCAGTCAGAGACACAAATGTCCATCATCTCAGGAAAAAAACTGAAATAACTTCATCAACTAGAATTTTTAAAAGGTGAAATAGCTAAAATTCCCCTGTGTCCTTTGCTGTCCCTGATGCTCTTCACAGTCAAGGTAGCATCAAATAAAATAACTACTTGGTCTATGGAACAGTCACAGTCCCCTTCTTACTTTAGAAATCACATCAATGGGTTAACCAAGGCAGGGAATGACTAATTTGAGCTGCAACAGAACTTTCTCTTATGTTACGTACTCAGCATCACATGCACAATACCTCTGTATAATCCTTTATAGAAGAGAGAGAAAATTTGTTAGGTTTCATGTATCTTGCACCTGGCAGAAGGGAAGAGGAGCTGTGGAAAGGGCAGCAGCTCTGTTGCCCACCTGAGAGGTCATCTGCGCTGCTTCTGACTGAAGGCCCAGTCTGTAGATATGTTTTCCTATATTATCTGGAATTATATTAAATTTCTGTGTGTCCTGCTTGCACTTGCTGAAGCCTGTGGTGTTCTGCTTTCTTTACTAAGTACCAGTTGCAGTTGTCAACTCCACTGCTGTCTTCATGCCCAGAGAGGCAATTGATAAAATCCTGAAGGCAGCCATACACATCCTTCAAAAGCGAGTGAAGATCTAACACATCTCTTAGGCTTGCATGTGGAGATCTCAATCTTGATTTCCTAACAGAATCAAGAAAGAAGCTTGCATCCCCCAAATCCAAAATTTTCTTAACTGTATTCAGAACCTTACAAAGCTGATAAGAATGGAAATGTAATACTGAACATTTATATCCATACCAAGCCATTCATTCTAAAAGAAGCATTTTGAGAGAGAGAGAGAGAGAGGAATTAGTTAAATGAAATGAAATACAGCCACTTCTGCAATGGAGTACAGTAAATGTGTAACTTCACACAATAATTGAGGACAGGCAGTAAGGAAGGATATTATGCCCAGCTAAAAAAATGTTCTCTGATTCATGAATATAGCTTAGTTTCATTCCATTTATGTGGCCTTCTTTTCCCTACCCAAGCGGCTGGTGCATGATAGTGAAATTCTGACTTCACTTTTAATCACAAAGGCACTTTAGTTTCTATCAGAAATGCACTTTATTTTTTCAACAAAAAATGAAAAAACATTGACATTTTCAAAACACATACTTTATATCACAAAAAGGTTGCTTAATCATGTACTCTGTTGTTAGAGCACTTTCATCTTTTAAACGTCTCTGAGAAGAACCTGCTTTCATTTCATGTTAAGGTGCAAGAACATATAAATCTGCAGCCAGGCTGGTAGTCAGGGTAAGGTCTGGTACAGGAAGCACCTGCTTTTAGCAGAAGTTCGAGCCGGAGATAAGAAGGTAAAGATCATCCTGGGTTTTAGCAGGTTTTATCCAATCAGAGGCCAGGATTTTCTTAGCCCATGTTAATAATTATTATTTAAACATGACAACCTCAGATAATTTTGCTTCCTTGCACTAAATCTTCTATGGATCTTGTGATACAGCAGCTCCTGTATCTGGGTCGTTATTCATTGTTATACAGTATAATGCCACTGAAGGATTAAGATGATATTAGCAAATGCATTATGAAGCCACAAGTAATCAAGCTTAATGTAGAGCGAGATTTGGAAGTAGAAAGAATTCAGACTAAGATGTTAGCAGTGTGTTATGGAAATGGTTTAATCTCTGGTTATAAGTAGCTAATATATGCTGAATTTTAACATCAGTGTGCAACTTCGATTATCATCTCCTAAATACATAATCCCCATAGCAATCCCACTAAAAAATGGGAGCTTAATTGTCGTCTTACAGTCTAGTACCTTTCACCTTCACATAATGCTACCATGATGGCTTTTCAAAACAGCAAGAAGGAAAAGAAGAAAGAAGAGAGAAGAAAATCAACCAGAAGAATTTGTCGGCAAGACACTTTAACATCCGTTTCAAAAGTCATAGATTACAATTTAAAATGGAAGTCCCCTTTTGAACAAAGAAGGAAAGGTTATGAGAAAATACAGTTTGAAATTATTGATGTATAAAGCCATACGTGATTGCATCTGTCCTATAGCTCCCCCAAATGCACCAAAGAGATATTGCTGAAACCTCATGGAAATAAGAGCAAGAGGAGATTTGACTACAGTGATTCTCATTACTGCTTAGAATGCAGGTTGATGTGTCTCACATGGAATATCTGCTTTTCTCATTCAACCTACTTTATGGACTGAGTGTCATGTGTTCTGCTCAGATAACCTTAGAAACATGTAACAGCCATGCAATTATAGTTCTAGAAAAAGAAATAAAGTCAATTGACCATTGATTGTTCTTTTCCTTTATCCTACTCTCTTGTATAAGCATCCAAGTGTAATGATTGTGAACTCAAAGAATTTCTGTTTCAGTGCACTTTATCTTTGCAGGTAATGAAGTTACTGGGTTCAGCTTTAGTTCTTTATGTTTCCTGTGTGGCTGTTTTTTGGAGGGTTGGTAATTTTTTCTCCCAGCAAGGGCTATTTAAAATTGGTGCAGCAATTATCTCCTTTCTAGCACTGAAGTTTCAGTCTCCACAGATATTTACTCAATGTTACACCAGAGCAGGAAGCAAATGATCAGAAACACTGATGCAATGAAACAAAAGCTTTAACCCAGCCAGGACAGTAGTGAAGCATGTGAGACATTGCACTTTATTATTACAAACAGGCTCATATCCTGATCAGATATAGTTAATCACAGCAGATTCACTTCTCTAGTTTACACATTGGTCTTGGGGAAACCAAAGTGCAATATAACTTCCCACCCCCACCTCTACTTCAAGGCCTTTTTGGCATCAAACGAATCAGCCCTTTTATTAAATTACCTTCTCTGGGATTCTCAGAGAAATATCCTTTGCTTCCTTCATTCAGTTTTTCAGAGCCAGGGTGCTGATGACACTCAGAAACCTTTTCGTATCTTTACAGATTATTTCTTCTTCCTCGATTCTGTATGTCAGATTTGATTCCCAAACATATTTATCTACATTTTGTTAATTGTAATTTAAAATTGCATTCTAAAGGGTATACATTTAGACTATAGTAATTTTGAAGGCGAACAGTTATTTCATTGGGTTGTCACTCCTTCCAGAAATCAAACCCTCCCTGTCATATATAAATAGATTGCTTGATATACATGCAATATCCTGTCGGTGTCATGCACTCTTTTCTTTAATCTGACTGACATAGCACATAATAAAATGCTCACTTCAATATATGTCTGTTGCATTTTGCCTAATTCTGGGCTTAGTTTAATATTAGTCATGAATATTTCCTACAACTGGATATGAATTTGAATATATAAAAGGCACATTTTATGTTCATGCTGCAGCACTTGCTTCTCCCATATATTTTATTGCTTTCCCTGCTTGTGATGAATTAAGTCATCTGAAGAAAAGAAGAACGGGAAGCAACAGGGACTAGAGCCGTTATCTTTATCCACAAGCCAGGTGTACCATGTGAGAGAGAGAATTGCATTCTTTGCACTTTATTTTCCATAAGTAACTCACAGCAGTGAGCTGGAGGGAGACATCTTCTCCAGTGGCCATTGAAAGAGGAAATACAGAATTCCAGCATATTAAATCTCAGACTTCTTTTCATGCAAAGGTACTTGATGAGAATATATCAGCAATTTTATTCTATATCATTTATCTGGATTGTTTTCCAGGGGAGGAAGATCGGCTTGGCATTTTGTTTCTCTTCTGTCCTGCTTTATATCTAAAGCAGTACCTTCTTTTGGTAAAAAGCTGTTTCTGATCCATGCCCTGGATCCTTAGGATTTTGTCTAGGTTTTTTAATAAGTGGAAATTACAGTAATTAATAGAAAATTATTGGGACTTTTTTTGATATCTCTGACAGGAAACATTCTGAAATATTCTGAGAACAATCTCACAAAGACAGTACATGTATACAGCAGTCAGCATCTCATACACATATAATCAGAAAGAGTCCCTTTAAGGAATCTGTAAAACACTAATGAATCTTTTGCTTTTC
>VZTU01032493.1:1352-33293 GCA_013400835.1 Zapornia atra
ACTCGGCATGGCGCGGCGCAGCCGCTTCCAGCGCCTCTTCGGCCGCAGCGAGTCGGAGGACTCGGAACCCGAGGGGGCGGCCGCTCCCCCCCGCCGCCGCCCTCCCTCCGCCGCCGCCGCGCCCAAGCGGCGACCCGCGTTCCCCCACTGGCGCCCGAAGAGGAAGGAGCAGCACCCTCGGGGGGGCGGCGGTGCCGCGCCCGCTTGGACCCCGCCGCCCGCGTCTCCTCTCGGCTCCCCGGCTCCGCGGTAAGCGCGACCTCGGCGCCCCCTCCCCGCGGACTGCTGCGAGGGGGGGCAGGAGGGTTGACTTTGGGGTGGGGAGCGGGCGGTGGGAGCAGCAGGCAGGGCACGACTTGAGGCCAGGGGTTTTTTGTCTCCCGAGGAGGGAAGCGGGTGTCCCGCAGCCGCCTTCACGTCCAGCGCTTGTCCATCCCAGCCTTGTGGCGGCGCGGCGCCTCAGCGGTGTTGACAAACATCAGCGCCTGTGTGAATAAGTAACAGTCACCCTGCGCCCGAAGCGGAGGGAGGCTTCTTGGCCCCGAACAGCCTCATAGAGCGGGGCCAGCGTGTGCGAATAGCTTGTGCTCGGCTCTAGCAGTGAGCTTGCTTTGTGCTCCCCTTTCCTGGACGTGGTAAAGGAAGGAGAGGAGGCTCGACACTGCTTTTGTACAGCGCTCTCGGTGCGGCTCCAAGTGTCCCGTGAGTAATGACCGTCTAATCCACGCTGGCTTATAAATTGTTGAGGGCACAGGCGTTCCCCGGGGGCTGTTTACAACCTGTGGTCGCAGCGTGGGGAGGAGGCTTAGGGACACGTTGGGATTAGGGAGCAGTAAAGCCTTTGGACGTGAAGGTAATTCGCAGCAGGGTACGGTGAACTTGGCGCTACGTCAGGAATCGGTTTGGTTGATACTACCCAGATTTGAGCAGGAAGAGCCGGGCAATGAGAAGATGTCACTACTACCCGGTTAAAAAAAACCCCAACCAAAACCAAACACCACTTGTAAGTCATTGGTCTCTCTGATACTTTGTTCAGACTGAAAAATCTGTCAGAGAAGGGGTGGCTATATGTGTTTAGAAGGGGTGGTTCTGAGTGTTCATATGTATGAAAGTTACAGGGAAAATGCTAGTGCTTGCATAAAAATAGACATTGTATAGATGTGCAGGCTTGACTATAGGCTAATGATGTGTGCACTGGAAACATGTTGTTGAAATGCATATTGAAATGTGTTGCTGAAAACTCTAAACACCAACAGCTTTCATAAAAGAAAAAAAAAAAGGGTGAGCTTATGTTTACATGTGTGTAGGGGTAAAATGTTTGCTTTGCAGAACTTCTAAACCAGGAAAAGATGTATTTCCCAGTGCTGTTGAGCAGCCAAGTTTCAGGGTGATGCTGCAGGTGACTTCAACCAGGCACAGGCCCTCTTCTGCCCTCCAAAAGCCGGATAAAACAGAAGGGGATCATAGCATAGCACAGGTAGGAAGGGAGCCCCAAGCATGGTGAGCTCTGAGTTCTGACCCAGGTTGCACAGGACTGTGTCCAGCTGAGTTTTGAAATAGCCCAAAAACTGAGAGTGCACAACTTTCTGTGGCCAAGCAGCATTGCTGACTGTGTGTGAGAAAGTTACTGGTATGAAGTTGGAATATCTCTTCTTTCCATTTATGGCCTCTTCTGCTCCTGCCATGCATCACTGAAGAGGTTCTTGGCGACCTTTGCATATGTACTGGGAGGCAGATGCTGGGTCCTCTCCAAGGTCACCTCTTCCCCAGGCTGAACCAGCGCCACTCCTCCAGCCTCTCCTTTCGGGGCAAAAGCAGCAGCCCTTGAACATCTTGGGGCTCTATGCTCAATTCACCCCAGTTTATCAGCATCTGTTTTGTGTTGAGGGGCCCAAAACTGAACAGAGTGTCTAAACGTGGACAAATGAATGGTGAGAAAAAGGGGAGTAAGTCTGTAATGTAAGTGTGAGTTCCTTTTGCTTCCAGATACCTTGCTAGATCTATACTGCCAAACCAAAATGGAAATGCTGTATGGGATTTGGGCTTCATTTCTTACACCTGAAGAAACTGGAGGATGTGTTTGCTGCATAAATTTGTTGCCAATTTCTGTGCCTGAAGTACAAGTGAAGTCTTCTGAAATGATAGGGTTGTAACTCCTGTTGCAAAATATTGATGTTTCTTTTTGGTTAGGGAACTAAGCTTTCTACTATTGGTAACAGGTTGGGCTTGTGCTTCAGCACATGGAAATACACGTGTATGTCATTGTCTTTAATGGCAGTTGTTCATCTTCAGACAGCACAAACTTCTCTCATTAGTGTACCTTTCTATAGCCTAGTTTTTCTTTTTCTTTTAAAGCTTTCAATAAACAGCCCAAAATATGTAAAGAAAAATTATGCTGAAGTTTATGGTACCATTTTTCCAAAGAAGTATTTTTATTACATGAATGGTGGGCTGTAATGCATAGTTGCAAGAATGCTCTACGTGCCAAATAATAGTGTACTTTTATCAGGTTTTGAAAATTTGAGAGGCTTTGTAAATGGCCATGGCTTTTGTGATGAAAGACATGGTTTGGCACATAACTGACATGACAGCTGGCAGTTTGAAGACACCTATTTATATGATACCCCAGCTTAAAAGTTATGAGCTGTTTTGCTATTCTTACGTTACTTTTTTCAGGTAGCAAATACTTTTCCTTGCTGTTAGGTACCTATCTTGAAGAGAAGTAGCCAATCTAGCATTACAAAAATAAACTCTTGTCATAAAACCCAAACTAGCAGCCTAACTCCTTTAGACTTGAGGCTGTAAGTGTGCATTCACCTGCCTTGCTAAAGTTTGTGTTGTACTGTCTCTGCTCATGGGTTAAATCAGGGAAGTCAGATCAACTCCTCTGGTCTCTTTTCCCAGAAAAAGCATGTAGAGCCTCTTTCCCAGGGATAATAGCTGTGGAAACTCTACACAGGTGCAGTGAAAGAGAAGAATGACAGTTGTCACCATGCCATAGAAAACTGCACCATATTAAGAAAGCAATTTTTACTTGATCCCTTGAAGCCATGTCCCTACAAAGTTGCCCTGTCTTGGACATTGAATGATCTCCACCCAAGGGCAACTTTAAAAATGAAGATGATGACTTGGATTTGAACTTTGAAGCAGGAAGTTGACTGTGGGAGGACAAAGAAAATCGTGTATCTTTGGGGTGTGATTGTTTAGTAGTCTTTTCTCATAATGTGAGCTACTCTATGAACCTGGAGCTTTTGGTATTTGATGGTCAAGATCAGACAAGTTACTTTAGTCCATTTATGAGCTGGCTAACATGTACATGGCAGTAGTTATATGGTTGCCCAAAATGTGTCAATGTAATCGCCACAGGAGGGCAAAGGACATTTTTTTTCTGCTTATTACTTCCTCTGTTTCAAGAAACACTGACAATTTGGGGTTGGCTTTGGCGTTGGACATGCTAGGACTGCTTCCATCGGCAACACCCCTTGCTCTTACTACTTTTCTCTCCCCTGATTAAATTTAACTCAGCTTGTCTTCATCAGCATACTAAATACGTGAAGGCAAATAAACCGAAGTGACTGGTATTCTCCAACAATTTGGCAGGGAAACAAAAAATAATTAGGATTCATAAATAGCATAAAAATAGGAGAGGGGCAGAGTGTTAGGCTACGTCCAAGGAAAGTCAGGCTGTGGGACAATTACACCTTATCTCAGAGAGGAACACACACATCGAGGAGAGGTGTTGAACGTAAAGAAATGTGTTGCAAGCAGACGAAGTGGCGGTGAGACCAAGATCTGATATCTCCTCCCTACTTTGATATTCTTTGAGTTACTCTTTGACTTCTGTATGAGAAGAGGTGGAGGAACCGTGCTTTGCAACCCATATGTAACATCACATTCTACAGAAGGATGAAGAATGAATGTTTCACCCTGTGAAAAACAGAGCTTGTAACACAGAATGGTAGTAAACTGATTGATGAAAACAAAATGTAGAAAACTGTGGTACTGTCAGCTCTGTTAAATAGTAAAATAAGAAGCCTCAACTCACTTGGCTGTATCTGTGTAACTTTATGTTTGTTCATTGCTTGGTTGAAAGGAAAAACGGGCTCGTTCACCTGTGTTCTTTGCGAGACTGAATGGGGATGTCTACAGTTCTTCCCGATTGCACTTACTTTATGGGAGGTGGAAATTGAAAAGGGCAATTACATTTGCAGTATGATTCTTGGTACTCTCTAAGGTAAGCATAATGCCTCAGGAATAAAGATTTATTAGTTTAATTAATTTTGGTTTATGGAGGAAAGAAGTTCTCTTAAACTATCGTGGTCGAGTAATTAAATGTGGAACCTTTTTTTTCCCTCAGCCTTTATCTATGCTGTAACCTAATGAGGAAATTGGGGCTTATTAAAAAAAAAAATGTTTCTAGGAAGATAATTAGATAAGAGGGGTGGCATGCTGAAACATTCACTTGCTTTGTTTGCTTGCGTTCCTGAGAGGTAAAAAATACCATCCTGTGAAAACCTACATAGTGACATCTGTGCCATGAAAGTAGGAGTCTGCCTCTCCTGCATGAGTTTAATATCAGCTGCTGTTTCTGTGTTGCTGATTTAGCAGGTTTGGTGGCTGTAAATACACTGGTATGAAGAGTAGTCTCCTTTTCATGTTGTCCTTTCAAAAAATCAGATGGTGGTCTAAAAAAATCTGAACCAGTAAGACTGCTGGTGCCTTCCTGGTCAGCCTGTTTAGATGTCAACGGAAGGGTAGATCCGGGTATTGAAGAGTGGGATCTCATTCCTGATGTCTGTCATCAGGAATTCCCTTAAATTAGAAAAAATGGTCTTGAAAATTAAAGTGAGTCAACGGACTCATGCCATTCACAATCAAGGATTTTGTCCTTATTTTTTGGGGTGCTTCTACATTTGTTTCATGTTTATTTTGGAGGGATGGTGTACCCTGCTGTATTTGGGTGAGCCTGATCCATAGTAGTGCTGAGTACCATTGAGGTGATGAGGCCTCTGTACTGAATCGTTAAATATCTATTAAAACAAAGATTGTTGTGAAAAAGCAGGTTCTGGCCTACTCAAGCTAGATGCTGGTCTCAATACCTTTGGTTTTAGTGTGTCAGATCCACACTTGTAAATGGTGACAAATGAAAAGTAAAGGTGTTTAGAAATAAACTTTTATTACTGTGAAACTCCATTGTGGAAGCCATGCAGGAAGGCACACATTGAATGCAGGTACGTATGGTTGTGCTAACCCCAGCAGTAAATAACTGAATGCACACAGTTCAGTGAGTACCAGTTGTCCAAAAATGCAAACAGCGGTTTTCGCTCTCTGCTCTTTCTTAACACTGCTATCTCTTGTCTCTTCCTTTTCTCCTTATCACATTCCTTTGTTCCTGCAACTCTCTGTCCCATCCTTCCCTCCCTTTTCACGCTCTCAAGATCTGCATCGAGCAGCTCAGCCTTCATTCTCTAGTGTGCTCCTGCCTGCATGGTGCAAACGGAAGAGCGAGGCTTTATTGTACCTTTGATGGCCTCAGGGCAGAGGCAGGACAGCCTTTGTAGATAGAAATTAATGCTGCTATTGAAACGGTGATGATAATTAGTTTGACTAATTTCATACACAAGATGGGATCCATATCCTCTAATTTCAGATACGTACATCTGGAGTAGATATTCCCTTTATAATCAAGGAGGGCGAATAGGCACGTCTGCTGTGCAATTCATTTCACTCTAAGGTTAGTGTCTAAAACTGGCTAAACGAATTACATCTTAAAAGTGGCAGTTTTTCCTCATTGACTTTAAATGTTGCCTAAAGGTGACATCTCCAACATCTGAGTTTTGGCAGCTGAATTCCAGCTGCATTACCTGATATGGGGGAGTTTGCAGGCTCAGACTCCCATGCAGGAGAGGCTACAGTGCGAAGTGAAATGGTCATGACCTTCAAAAACCATGTTCTGATTTTTTAATGTGCAACTTTAAGGCACTTTTTGCTTGCATGCAACCTGCAAGTCTCGTGTTCTTCAGATTTCTGAGTTACTCAGTTGATCGGGCTTACGTGGGATTGATCCCTACTTCTGCAGTGTTTCCTAGGGAAAGCTACACAAGCCATGGAAAACACAACTTTCACCAATGATTACAGAGAACAGAGGAATGTGGAGAAAGGGAAGAGAAGACCGCCTCACCCAGAGTCTGATTAGCAGAATTTTAGCCAAAATGACAATGCTTTGCAAAGTTAGAGACTGCTGGAAACAGAATCTTGTAATGGGCAAGATGGGGAGCTGGTAACACAAGGCAGTTTTTCTTTTAGCAGCCTGCATTTTAAAACAGAATAAAACCATGAGGAGCTGTTGTGTAGTCACAGGTTCCTGTGCAAGGGCAAAAATCACTTCAGCTATCAGAACAGGCAGGAAAAATATCATCAGTGGTTTATGTGCAATGTATCTGATAATACCATAGCTTTGTAGATACTATTCGTATGTTAGTCACTTCTTACACCTAGCAGACCTACTGCTGCACAGTTTTCCTTCTCGTGCATGTTTGTTCATGCAGCTAGCACAATCTATCATCAATTATTTCATCATGCAGAGCTCCTTGAAGACAAGAAGGGAAAGATAGGCAATGTCAGATCAACATAAGGACTTAATTGTCTCCTTCGGTGCCCTTTGGGGAAAAAGAAAAATTAAAGAAATTATCTTGTCCATATCCAAAAAAGCCCGTGCAAAAGTACCACCCTTGTTCACCAGCCTCACTTTAGAGCTCTACTTGGAAATACTGAACTGAACCAGAAGGAGTATTAGTTGGATGAAATAATACTTTTTAAATAGTTGGCATTTCATCTTTGTAACCTACTATTATATTGTCTCTTGAGTACTTCGGACTGTCACGACTGTCACAGCTGTGGTGCCACTATTGAGGTGAGGCTACAGATCAGGAACATTGTCCCATGCCATTTGTATTTGTGGGGATCAGTGCCCAGGCTCACAGAACTGAGCAGAACAAGTTCTGGTTGCATGGGTTGGTGGTAATCAATGTTTCCCATTCGTCCCTCTTTCTGTGGTCATAAGCAGGTGCCCCAACACAGTCTCTCAGGGCTCATCTAGAGTCATGAATGACTCTTAATGCTAAGAAAGTGAGAGAGAACCTCTGTTATCAGTGGATTTATTAGGAGAGGCTGCTTTTTAGGAAGCAAGGAGGTTGTATGTTTTTTCCTGGCAGGAAAATAGCAGAATGCTGTCCTCATTGTACCACAGATACAAAATTGGCTGGTTTAGGTTGGAAGAAATCTCTGCAGCATGTTTTGTCCAACTCCCCACTGAAAGCAGAGCCAACCACAAAGTTAGATCCCACCCCGAAGTTAGATTGGGTTGCTCAGGTCTTTGTTTAGTCAAGTGTTGAGTATCTATGTGGAGAGAGACTCCACAATTTCTCCAGGAAGGCTCTGAAAATTTGTCCTCCAGTCTAATCAGTTTCTCACATTTCCACTTGTGTCCTCCTCTTCCTCTTGGCCCATCCCTGTGCACCTCTGAGGTTGGGTCCTGTTAGATAGCCAGTGACTACTCTTCCAGGTGCTCCTTCTTCCTCACATCCAAGCACCTAATCATCTAGCTGGCCCTTTTCTGTACTCAGGGCATTTTGTACACTTTTCTTGTACTGGAGATGTACATGTAGCCTTCATTGTCATGAGGGCACACTGCTGATAATGTCTGATAGTAGAATAATGTGAAAACTGAGGCCTTCAAGAGACTCAGCACTGAGACGTACAAGGTTGTTCCAAGTGTCATTGCCAGCCCGTGGATTTTTGGAGGGAGTGCCTGTAGTTTCTTGCTCTTTAACCTCCAGAAGGTTTAACTGATGTGTTTGTTTTGGTTTCTATAATTTTAATTCCTTGAAACCATGGGTTGGGGTTTCATGGTGGACATTCCACAGCAACCAGGGAGGTACTTTGTGATTAGCAGTGCTGACACCTTTTCCTACCCTTGGCTGGGAATCCTGTACCATTTGTGAATCATTTAGTAAGTAACTGGTAATTCTTGTGACAGAACACGTATTTAGGATTTGGGGACAGTATAAGCACATTTGGCATAAAACCAAACCATATGATTACTAAGAAGAGTCTGTAACATTATAGTGCCAACTCTGTCTTCAAGGAAAATGTTTGGATGATTCACCCATGATTACCCATTTGCAGATAAAGTACAAATAATTTATGGTGCAGAGATCACGCCTGTAGGTACATGCTGAAACAACTGTTGTCCCCTGTTAGAGCATCTTTGTGACCTCCCTTAGCTATGTGCAAAAGCTGAAGCAGTGGTGGAGAAAGCAGGAATGAAAATGAAAGGACGTCTACCTTATGCTCTTCCTATTTGAGGAATATTTGCATACTTGGCAAAGGGGAAGAAATTGTCGAGTTTGTTTTTTCTAAATATCTTTGACATTAACACTGTAGATAATTTAGTGGAACTGCCAAAATTGCAGACCAGGTTGCAAGAAGAGCTGTAGATGTATGTGTGTTCTGTCTTCCTGGGCTGGAAGTTATCTAGGAGCAAGGTACCTTCTGTATGAAAGCAACACAGAGGGACTGGTACAGCAAGTGTAGACACGGATAGCTTACACTGTCACATCCTGTAGAGAGGCAGATTGATTGATTGGGCTGCCTGATTGGTTTTTTACAGCACTGAGAATAAACTCACCTCTCAGCCTGAAAGTACAAACGTGCAGAGACCTAACCACAACAATCACAGAATCACAGAATCATTAAGGTTGGAAAAGACCTCCAAGATCATCTAGCCCAACCATCCCCCTGCCATCTACCTATATTACTAACTAAACCATGTCCCTAAGTACCTCATCCAACCTTTCCTTGAACACCCTGGGGGATGGTGACTCCACCACCTCCCTGGGCAACCTGTTCCAATGCCCAACCACTCCTTCTGAGAAGAAATTTCTAATTTCTAGCCTGAACCTCCCCTGGTGCAACTTGCAGCCATTCCCTCTTGTTCTATCCCTGCTTATTTGCAAGGAGAGGCTGATCCCCAGCTCACCACAACCTCCTTTCAGGTAGCTGTAGAGAGCAATAAGGTCTCCCCTGAGCTTCCTCTTCTCCGGTCTAAATAGTCTCAGTTCTCTCAGCCACTCTTCCTAAGACTTGTGTTCCAGACCCTTCACCAGCTTTGCTGCCCTTCACTGGACATGCTCCAGGACCTCGATGTCTCTCTTGTACTGAGGTGTCCAAAACTGAACAATGAACAATGACATGGCTTGCAAACTAGAACTGCTTTTTACCTGGCTGCTTTAAACTTGGACACGTCAAACACACATGTCTGCCTCACCCCTCTGTGTCGACATATTCTGACTTAGCCCCAGGAGATCCTTCTGATTTGTGGCTGGATTCTTGAACTTACTCAGTGGGATGCAACCATATCTGTCTTCAGTTTAGGCAATAAGAAATCTTTTTCTCTCATCTTTTGTCTGTGTCATTAGTTTACTGAGCAGTCTCTCCCAGGCTGCGGTGGCTTGGTTTGTGTGTTTATCAGATGACTAGAATAATGGAGTCTGATTTTGACAGTGGCTTCTATATGCAAATAGTAAATTACAGCACAAAAGACCAAAAAAAGCTTGACACCTTTCAAAAGGTCTGAATGAATACAGAGTGGAACTCGTCAGGCTTTATAGTCCTTGTGTAATTTAAAGGGTGTGTATGAGGTGAAGAATTAAAAGACCGAGAGGCTTATAAACATTCCACAGAGATTTATTTTAAATACAATATGTGTGACAGTCCTGCAGGTGATAAGACTATTCACTATTCACCATAGCCTGACTGGTTCCCTATGAATAGCTCGATACCCATTTCTGTCACGTTTGTTGGAAATTGAGCATAGCCAGGGCTTTGAGGATGCTCTGCTGTATTTGGGATTGAACCTGCTGATGTTTTCAGGAAAACACTCATCTCTGAAGTTCTAGTAAATCTCAATTATGGAGGTTTCTGGCCTACCCTGTTGGTAGAGTAGAAATCCAAACAGAGTCAGAGGTGCACTATGATTTGTGTGAGTCTGTCTCATTGTTAACACTATCTTACGCCACGCATCTGTGGCTTGGAGCAACTGGTAATTGAACTAATCAGTTCTTTAATAAGATCTAGATTATACCTTCCTTGCTTGGGACAAATAGAAAAGTTTACTATATACAGCTTTTGAAGTAAGGCAGAGGCTATCACCTCTTTTAACACAGGATTTTTAGTGTTTTATATGAGATAAATGTATGAGGGAGAGAGTTCACGTTTTCACTACAATTCACTATGAAAGGAAAAAATGACTAGAGATGTGACAGTACTCTCTACTGGCTCATTAAAGTTAATAAAACAAAAGAGAAACATCTGAAGCCTAAATGATGCTTTTTCTGTCAAGATACCTGACTTCTCATCTCAACTTTCAAGAAGTATTTGTTAACACAAGCAGACTATATTTGGATCAAAACATAGTTTAGAAAACGTTTAGCTTTTATAAACTTAAGTTCAAAACAAGTAAGAGTCTTATTGCAAACAACTCCTGCATGTGTGCCAGTGTGCTATGAATGGCTGTTACCAAAAAAAAAAAGGGAGGGAGAAAATAAGGACATACTTCATAATATAACTTTTTGGCAGAATTAAATCTAGGCAGATGATGAGCTCTAGTCTTTTTTGTTATGCAAAAACCCCCCTTTTTTCCTGTAAGTACTAAATACAAAGACTTCTAATTAGAAAACATGAGCAAAATATGCTATAAACATGAGCAAACACTACTATGAATGTTTGCTGGTATGTGTAACAGGGTGGTAGTTTAGACCTGAGTATTTTTATGAATGGTCTGCATCCCAAACAGACCTTGTTCTAATGGGTTATCTCTCTTTTCTTCCCACTTTATGGTATGGTGCTCAGAAGCTGTCTGTGAGCCTGTCAGGAGCCTGCTGGCTGCTGGGGCAGGAAGAATGACCCACTTGCTGCTAAACCAGTGGGGCAGCATTGGAGGGAATAATAATAGTTCAGGGCTCACACGGCGGTACTGGAGTGATGATTACGTGTCATCGCAGAGGTGCTCGCTGTGACTGCTGAGGAGGAACTGAGCAGGAAGTATCTGGCAAAACGCTGGCAGCTTCAAATTCTCAAGCTCTGTGTCTAGTTGAGCTCGAGCAAGTTCAAATACTGAACACAATGGTATTTTTTTGCCATTGTAGTGTTGCCCCATTTAATCAGAGTTTTGTGATGGGTATTGATGTTCTGGTATTCTGATGAGTTTATTTTAAAGCAGAAGTACATGAGGGTTGTTTTATTACTGTTGGAAAGATATTTCAGTGACTTCGCAGTGCTGCTGGCCTGTTTTCTTTGTCTAGTTTGTCATCCTACATTTATTTAGCAGTTGTTTTCTTTGGAATTGTTTGGTTGGGTTTTTTGGTTTTGTTTTGTTTTGGGGTTTTTTGACTTTACTAAATAGCATCAGAGGGATTCCTTAGTTGCACTGCAGTTGAAGGTGACTAACCTGCTATACTCCACAGTTTTGTTTTGCTTGGTTTTGTTCGGTTTTAAAAGAAAAAAGAAACCTCTCTATGCCTGTTTGGACATGTCTAGTCTCTTTTAAGTTAGATCAGAGTTATTTGCCAACCTTTGGCATATTTCCTTGGTGTAATCCTGTTAAACCATGTTCCCCCTCATGCTGTTTTCTGCAGAAGTAGTGCTTTTCCTGCATCCACCTGAAAGCAAGTCCTTCCTGCCCTGAAGGCTCTGCATTCTGCTAATTTATTTCTTTGTGGTTCGTAAAGATTTATCAGAGTCCAGAAATTCCCTATTCTCACTGTTCTTCATTATGTTCCATGGATTTTCTTCTCTTCCAGTGATGGATTGGATATGCTTTTCCAGTTGAACTTGAACCCTCTGGTCGTTACCCTGGCACAGCCGCCAAAACTATGTACCATGTATTAATTTCTTCCCACAGAGAGAGGTGTCGGTCCTGGCTTCGTTACACAGAATGTAAGAGTTGATAGACTTTAACATTTATTTCCTCTTTGTGCCTCTGTAATTAAGACAGATGGATTTCTCTCGCATCGGTAATACTCTTTATTTTTTACCAACAGGCAATTTCTTCAGTTCTTCCTCTGGACATAATATTCCCCAGGCTGTCCACCGTCTGACCTGTTTCTCTCATATTTCTGAATATATTTTTACCTACTTCCAGAGGACTCACCAATTTAAAGCCTATATAGCAGCATAGGTGTGCAGGGTAGATTTACTGGATATAAATGAATAATACATACATTAATTTTATACAACACGCATAATGTTTTCATTCTAACATAGGGGTTTTTTTGTTTATTTACAGCATTTTCTAACAAGCAGGATGTCCACTGCACTTAAAGATGACTATAAATAAATTTTATGGCTGATGATAAACTGGGTGTTCATGTCATCTAATGAAGCAGGCGTGACCAGCCACGTGTTGGCAGTAGCAGGCCATGGTGTGTGTGGGCTACACGTGTTCATTTCTTTTTTTTCCTTTCAAAAGCAATCAGGGTATGATTCCCTAAAGGTGGATTGTGTTGTTTCATGATGGGGTATTCCATCTAGTGGCTGAGTCACTTCTACCTCTGGAAAGACTTTTGAACCCTCTTCCAAGTAGCATCTTACTCAACTTCGTGGGAGGACCACATGCAGTTGCCTTCACCTCTCCAGTCATTCCGTATTTCTGAGGCAATACAGCATCTGGCTCTCCTTTTGAACTCTCTGTAAATTGTAGTACGATTTCTTTATAATTTTAGCCTGTGAACACTGAAACTTTGGAGAGTCTTTTGATTATTCTGTTTTCTGAACTTTAGGGTCGGGTTTTTACAGGAGATGTTAGAAACTGATCTAAAAGAGGAACAGCTGCCCTGAATGGCTCCTCAGAGAGAGGCTTTGACACAACTTCTTACTTGTCTGCACACTAAATTGTCTGCTTTCATTCTGAGCTGTAGCCCCCATTTGTGTTCAGGTGTATGTGTGTGTGTGGTTTCCGTGCTCAAATGTAAGGACTCTCTAATCAAGCGGTACCTGTAGGTACCCAGAGATCAACTGCTGCCACTTTTGTTTCGTATCAGAGGAACAGAGGGCTAAACATTGTCGTGTGTCAAAGTCACCACTCAGCCTTAGTGCAAGCTGCTTCTTTTTGAGGAGCTTTTAACTTAGATGTTTCCAATGGTTCTTATAAGCCTGAGTCCATCGGTTTCAGTCCCCCATCATGGATTTCACAGACCTGAAGTAAACAAGACCAGGGGCATTTGGAGGAGTAGCAAGCACCTCCCACAACTGTAAACATGAATATTTTCCAGTGATGCTCATGCAGCTTCTGGTGATGGTGACCCACTTCCAAAGCACCTGGGTGAGGAACAGGTGCCATGGTACTGAAGGTGCCTTCTGCTTCTCTCCCAGAGCCAGACCACAAGCAAGTGACAACAGAGAAACAGTTGGGACACTCCCAACAGTTGGGACTCCCTATCAATTCACTGGCACAACCCCATGTGCTGGGCTGTGTTTGAAAGAGAACCCAGGATATATCAGGGCATCTGAGCAGCAGGTAACACTGACTAATGAATGCTCCAGGACTCAGAACAGCCTTGCTGATAGCATTCAGTTCACATGATGTCCCTGCTGCCTTTGGCTCCCAGGCTATCGCTGTGAAGGAAGGGTGTTGCCTTTATGACTCCTTGCCATTTGCAGGAATCTGGGAGGATGCAGTGGGTGTCAGTATTCTCTGTCTTTGCCAACATGAATGAGTCCTGGAAAAAAAAAAAGATTTCTGCGATCGTCTAGGGGTGCCAAGTGTTTGTGGTGGACAGGGTGGCCCAGTGAGGGACCTCCAGCCCTGCATCCATTCAGGAGCAGTCCCCAGGGCAAGTCTGTAAGACAGTGACTGACTTCACAGGTGTTGGAGATCCTGTTACCAGCTCATACTCTCAAGGTGAAGTGATTGCCTGTAGATGAGCACCTTACAGGTGAAAAGATTTCACAGAGGTGAGGTCTAAGATGTGATGAAGTGGCAATATACCACCACATCAAAGAGCCAGCCTGTGTTGTAGGAAGTTCAGCAAACAGCCTTGGGAACAGTGTCTGTGTCTATAAAGAAATGACCTCTGGATAATGGATTTGCCAAACAGACCAAGGTTGCTGGGGCGCTGGAAGTATCACCTCCAGCGTGGCAAAAGATTGTATTTATCTTATTTAAGCATCCCAAAGGACAGTTTTTTAGTTTCATATTCATAAAATACTGCATGGTTTCTCAGGGCATCCAGATTTGATGGTGTATTCAGCAGAACAGCCCTTGAGGTCTCCTTTCTACTTCTCAGTTCTGAAATGACCGATTATTCCTTTGCAGTTATCCTCGTGTGTGCCTGTGGACAGTCACAAAAGGAGGAAAGGATTTTAGTTTTTTTTAAATGTATTATTTCGCTTTCCTGAAGATGAGTAGTCCATAAGCACCTTCTGCAACCCCTGTCTCTACAGATTAGGCAAAATGGGTTCACATGCTGATGAGGAGACTGAAATTTGGGCATGCTCTGCCCTCTATGACTTCAATGCAAAGAACATTAAGCCACATATGAAGAACAACAAATGCATAGGTACCTAAGAGATCTAAACCACAGCACCAGATGGGATGCCATGAAGAAAATTTAACTCCACCCCAGCCAGACCCAGTACATGCTCTTGGATGCTTACCTATAGTTAGTGATTTGTTATCCACTGAAGTATTTATTCTATCAGTTTGCTGACTGTCTTGCTAAAGACATGACTGGACTGAAAGGTTGGTGGAAGAACCATTATAGTTGGATGTGTGATGAGTTTTACATACGTGCATAATCTGGCAGGCTGAGGAAAAGAAACTAGCTGTGACTTGAAGATCAGAAAGTTCTGTACAAAGTCAACCCTGTTACCAAAGAAGAGGTGAAAATACGTTAATGTCTTGAGAAGTATGGTTAAAAATTGGTTTATATATGTTTAAAACCCACGCAGAAACTTTAGTGAAAGAATCATCAAAGTATTCAAGGAAATTTGAGGCTGATTTTTTAAAACAAGGAAGAGTAAATGACACTGCATTTTGACAGGTCTTGAAATGCATTGCCTGGGCTGCATGTGAGGTGAAATGCTGGAGCTTAGTTTTAGAAAAGTCATGGATAATATTTACAAATTAAAGCATTTGTAGTTAGTAAGTTCACAGTAAGAAAAAAAAATCCTAGCCTTCAGAGCTTAGTAAGATTGCCTAGGAAATACAGGAAGGACCATTTCTGCCCAATATTTAATCTGTTGCATAACTAGAGGAAAAAATTTCCTACTTAATTTACAAAATAAATTAAATATGGTCTTTTTAATGCTTTAATGAAATGCAGGTTTGCATGTCTAACATGATTTCACTCTTACCTTTTTCTTGTGTAATTTAGTTTTGTTCCTTGTAGACAGTAGACCATTTTTTGGAAGACTTGAACTTACCTGGTTGATTGTTAATCCATGTAGACGTGAATTGGAACACAAATCAATGTCCAGAGAAATAACTGGACATATTTTACCACTGTATGACATTCCCTCCTGCCCTACACTGTTACTTAGTGAGTCATGGAGTGCTGTCATTGATACATCTGTTACCTGGGAGGTTACTAGAAATGCCATCAGGTTTGGGTGACTGTCACTATTGTCCCATGATCTTGATTCGAATGACCACAGAGGTACATATGTTGTGTGTATCTTGTATGGCTCCCAGGAGCTTGCTCACATCCTATCTCTTGGCTTTGATGTTCACACCTACTGTTACCTGGTGTTGATGCCTCTTGCCACAAGTCTTCCCTGTCAGATGTTGGGTCTTGGTGGTGATAAGGCTGGTGAAGCAGCTTCCGTTCTGAAACTGTTATGATAATTGCAGAAGTTTCAGCCTAATTGTGCCTCCTCCCTTCCCACTTACTGGTCATACACACTTTTTTGGGGACAGGACCTACAACAGTGAGACTCTGAAGATTCTCAGCATAACTGCAGTGCAAATAGTACTAGATTTTACATCTTATTTTGACTTTAGCATGCTTTACCTGCCAATTGGATTGTATTGCTTAATATTTGGGTCTGAGTTTTTACATGGCATGGATGCAACAGAAAATAACAAATCACAAAACGACGCAGCGCAGGCTGCTATGTTTATACAAATTTATTTTTCCTAAAACTACTTTCCATTTCCTCCAAAAGTAATACACAGGGGAAAAATAAATAAAAGGCTTCAGGAGATCTAGTAATTGTTAAAGAAGTCCTTACCCTCCTCCTTTCTTTTTTTCTTCCTTAAAGTACCTTTCTCATCTCTTACATTTTCGGAAGTGCTTTACTTCCACTCTGATTTCTGTGCATCTCGTATGCCTGGAACAGCCTCACTGCTTTCATCTGCTCAATAATCTTTTGTCTCCCCAAGTCCCTTTACAAATGTGCTTATTTTGGTTAGCTTTCCACCCCTCCTTTTATGCTGCTCCACTGTCCTTTAATCTAGCCCAAATTACAATTTAATATTGAAGGTAAGGGTTGAGGAAGAGAGGTGATTCTGGTTTCAAAAGTTAGCTGTAAAACAAAACCCCTGGGTCATCTCGCATCTTCTGTTGCTGCGGTCTCTGGTTGGGTCTGCTCAGGCTTTTCAGGCTGGTTGGTTGTTTTCCTGTACCTGTGTACAGAGCAAGGCGCAGGAATACCGCCGTATACAGCTTAGGAAAACAAAGGGCAACCCAAGCTTTTCTTTAATGAAAACTGCACGCCTTTTTACTAGGGATGAGCAGCGCCTTTTAACAGAAGTAGTTTTCCAAGTGTCTGCCAAGGTTTCTACAGCAAAACTACTTTTTGAGCCAACTCTTGAATATTCACCTAGTAGAGCATTAAAAAAGAGTGACTAAGAACGTAGAATTAAGCTAAAACCAGCACTGAGCGTAGGATAATCAGCTGGCTTTGCCCTTCCTGTACTTACTTATCTACTAGTTGAGGGCTTCTGTCTTTTCTTCTGCTTCACTGACACTAACTGCTTTTACTAATTCTGTATTACACCAATTAACATAGGCAGGTGTTCGGCTGCAGTGGCTGTAACCTTGGCTTTTGGGACACTGACTTTGCTTTTTAGCATATTTTGTGAGTTTTGATCAAACATCAATAACAAGAGGATAA
This sequence comes from Zapornia atra, assembly GCA_013400835.1. Taxonomy (NCBI): domain Eukaryota; kingdom Metazoa; phylum Chordata; class Aves; order Gruiformes; family Rallidae; genus Zapornia; species Zapornia atra. Next base: position 18,528 of record VZTU01032493.1, read on the forward strand.
AAAGGGATTTGGGGTAATACTTGAATTAGACGGGTTTATGTGGTAAGAAAATAAACAGTGAACGAGCCGGTTTGATAATGAGATGGGGGTGTAAAATGAAAGTTGTTAAGTTTTGTGCTGAGATGCGTAAAGCTTGTTTAGTGTTTATTGCCTCTGTTTTTGTTAAGTGCTGGGACAGGTCTTTAAGCTAGGGCACTGTTAGGCATGCTTGGTGTAAGTTACTTTGTACAGCCGGACTTACCCCAGAGATCACTGCCTGGGAACAACAGGGTCTTGCTTACAGGTCCAGCCACTGTTGTTCTGAACTTCCTAAAAATGTTATTGCACGGGTTAATTAGTGAGACCTGAGTTACTAGCATGGTGTTGAACTGGCTTTAATTAGTGAAACGAAGACCTCGGTGTCCTCTTGTTTCTGTTGCTCCTGTTTTTTTTCCCCATTAATTAATGGAAACATTAATCGAAAATGGTATGTTTCATTTACTTTTTTATGTGAAAGATATGTAATTAACAGACTTAGAGCTGTAGTGTCACCTTCTTACGAAAACGTGGTTCAGATCAAGCCTTTTAGTAAGGTCAGTTCTTTATGATGCCATTTTATTTTTAGATCTATAATTTAGTGGTTTACAGCATTTAAACTGATTGATCTTGAAAATAAACTTCAAGTATCTAGCAATTATTTGCCATCCTTGGCTTTTTGAAGGGAGCATTATCTCATATGAAAACAGGGAAAAAAAGCCCTACCGTTCTGCGCTAAGGGTAATGACTATCTCTTGACAGAGAGTTCAGAGTCTGTATCTTTGCAGGAAGAAACTTTGCAGCCCTAAAGGTCAGCTGCCAGGTTAACTTGTTTTCAGATGTGCATTTACTGCACACACAGCAGCCTGGAGCAGGCTTCCAGAACGCTTGAAGGTTTGAATTTGGAGACCCAAGTCCGAAGATTTTGAAATTGGCCCTTGTTCCGTTGTACACAATACAAGAACACGACTGCTTGCTTTGGTTTTTCCCCCGGCGTAGCTGATTCTAGTAACAGAGCATTGACTTCTTTAGTTGTTTAGTCTTGCTCTTTTTTGGGAGATTACAGAGGGTTTGGGGAAGTTTTACGTTATACTTAGAAAAATCATCAAAACAAAATATTCCACAGTCTGAAAGCCAGCACAAAAAGTGTTTTGCCCCCCAAATCCTGAGGGTTTATCTGTGGGAGATGCTCATTTCTTTGTCCCTTATGAAGGAGTTGCCCCATCTGGGTCACAAATGACAAGATAAGTGCCTTGTTAAACTGGTTCTAGCCCTTAGAGGGTTGAAAGTAGGCAAATGCAGAAATTAAAATAGAAGGTTTTAGCAGGTAACAACAGAGTTGCCAGCAGATGACTCTGTAGTAAGCTATTGTAAATAGGATGTCCTAGATGACTTAAGTCAGTCTTTGAACTGGCTCCAGAACGACTTGTATTTCATGTGTAAAGTCGGAGACTCATAATACATTTGTACCCAGTGATGCTTTAGGATAAAGTTTAATGTGTGAACCTTTTTAAAATTAAAATGCGATTGAAATTGTAGTAGAATTATTTTGTGTGATTTGAGATGTTTACTTAATTACTCTTTGTACTCAGCTGCCAATTAGATGCCTTTGCCCAAGACCCAGATACAAACTGAGCTACCTAACCTACTGACATAGCAGGATGGTACGAATTCCTTGGGCTCTGAAGGGACACCAGAAAACTTTGTGTGTAGTGCCTTTGTTTCTTGCTTTGTTTTTACCTGGTCACATGATCTTTTAAGACTAGAGGCTTTCAGAAGCTTACACACTGAAAACACATGAGGCATCAGCATCACTGTGCTAGCATGCACGCACGAACAGTATCGTTTGTCCCTTAGTGCTGTGTCAAAATAATTCATTTCTTGATGACAAAGACACTCTACTGAGACCCAAAAATCGCTTCCTTCAGCAGATGGCGTGGAGGTTACTCCGGCAAGGTACAGACCAGGTCAGGTAGACGTGGTAAGAATATGTGATGCCGTAGCTGCAGGCTTGTAAAAGCAAGTTCACTCCCTTGAGTTTTTATTAATTCAGCTTCAAACACAACCGTGGTGATCTTATAATTTTATAGATGGCATCTTTAATCAAAGATAAGGAGGGCTACATGTAAATTTGTTTGTCACGTGGAGAGGGAGCTTTCATTAAGGACAGACTTGACCCGCTCAGAAGAGTAGGTGTGGCTGAAAGTTAACGCTTATGGTGGATGAATCAAACTTGTTTTCACTCAGAAGCACATGTATATGGAGACCAGCTACCCCTGCTTTGGCTATCCATTTGTTAAATCTAAGAGACAAGATAAATGTATTCCTTGTAGAGGTGTGGCCATGGATCCAGGCAAAAGAGAAATAGTTTGTCTTAACCAGCTTCCTCAAACTTAAGAACTTAACTTAGTTTTTTTTCCTTAGGATTTTTCTTTTGATATAATGATCTCATTACAGGAGCACATTGTTTTTACACATTACAAAGAGTCTCTGCCTGCTCTCCCGTGTTCAGAACCGCTTGGCAGTCTCCATCCCAGACATTTAATGTAATTAACTTGGAGGTGTTTCCTGCTCAGGGGGTATTTAAGCATCCTGGGATGAACGTATATTAAGGCTGGAAGATGAGCTGTTCCTAACCAATAGTTGAAGCAGTTGTAGTTTAGTAATCCAGAAGAGAGCTGTTAATGAGCAAAGTGGAAGCAGCATTAAGTAAGTGTACTGCATGGTAACAAAACGCTCGTAATTTTAAATAACAAAGCCTTACACAAAATTAACTGGGCTGTCAGTATCCCAGTTTAAAAAAATATTCTGTCTGATTTGTCTGCCCATCCGTTCTCAGGATCCTCTCATGTTCATTTTTCATTTCCCCCTCTCCTCTGTTCTTTTTACATCCTTTCTTTTTCCTTCCCTCACCGCCTGCCAGATCACTTTGATAACCATGGAAGAGAGAAGGAGTTGAAAGAGGGGAGGGATATATGGGTTTGACAAGAGGCAACAATACTGTCAGGAGATGACTTGTAACTCTTCCAAAGGGGAAGCAAAGCAAAGTCTGAATGTGAAGCCCGTGGTCTTCTGGCTGTATAGAGGTAAGAGGCAGGCATGCAAGCAGTCTTCCTTGCAGCAAGCTCTTATCCAGGACAAATCCTGAAGTCTGCTGATGCTTGTTGTGGGAGTTAGTCCTTCCTGACAAGCCAATATGACTTCAAAGGAGCACTTCATAGTGCAAATCAATGTTCTGATGTCTGAACTGGCAGAAAGGCTGTCCACTGTGGAGGTATGAAGAATGCCCATTCACATCGATGTGTTTAATTTGATGTGTAACTTCTGACAGTTTGAATTACTCTATTCATTGCTCTCAGAAGAGTGTAAGAATGAAGAGTGCTGATGATCATCTGCAGGGCTACAGGATGTACTGTGAAACGGTGTCTCATGTTGGTGCTGGGCCAGAATTGATGACAGACTCACTTTTTATGCTGCACCTGTGAGTGCTGTTGATAGGTACTGCTTGTGACTCATCTTTTTACCTTCTCCATTGCTTTCCTGGCTTAATGATACAAGATTTCCCTCAAAAACTACTTCTGCTAAACTTGTGACTAGAAAAGCCATAGGAAGTAGGAATATGGATTTTTCAAAGTTGTATCTTGCAATAGTCTGTGTTAAAAGCATTTGTAGTGTTTCTTTCTCATAAATATAACCCCAAAATACACATATAATGTGAAGATTGTTCTAATGCTGATTGAATATTGCCATCCTATTACTTTAACACGATTCAAACTTCACTCAGTTGTTTCCTATAGAAATATGCAGAGGATTTGAATTAGAGTAATTAGTGGTTTCTTATATCAATATAGTAAAATGTTAGGATTTATATTAAAATCTGCAGGTGCATATTTTTAGGCAAATGAGAAAATCCTTATTAATATCTTTTGTAAGGAAGTTACCCTTATTTGAAACCTGAAATGATGCAGCTCATTATTAAATCTGGAAGCAGCAAAACCTCTCACATTACATGAGCTAACTTATCTAAGTATAACTTCATGTTATGCTATTATTTGTTATTGAATATATCATTTCAATTTAATTGTCCGTTCCTGGCATCAAAAAGTGTTGCTCACCTTTTGTCATAAGTTGTTCATCCTTTCTACTTAAAGCTCAGTAAAATTTTAATGTCTGACTTTGAAAGCTGGATTTCCAAGCTTACGCTTTAAACTGGTGCCTCTATAGGGCCACTTTAAAAAACAAAAAAATTAGCTTTATTTTGTAGCATGTTTGGAACTGTTTTATAGGTTTCCTAGGTATTTAGATTGTTGATGCTCAGAAATGCCATAGTAAACTCATATATTAATGCAATTTGTAATCACAAATCCCCATTGAATATCAGCCACTGTGTTATTTTCTGTGCAAAAGGTGGCTCGGTGCTTTGTTGCCAAAAGCCTGAGTTTCAATTAGGCTCAGTATAATTGATGGGAATGTAAAATGGCTGGTACCACACTAGTTGGTTGTCTTTGTTCTAGACAGTGGGCTAATTTAGCTCATGAAATAACCTCATTTTAGGTGAGTTCCTATGCTGTAATTGCAGGGTGTGGTTTATGAAGATTCTGATGAATAGATAAATTGATGAGTTTATGCAGCACCAGCCAAACCTCACAAATCCTGCATGCATCTCATTCATTCGGCCTCTTCCTCCTCCTCTCGGGCTGTGCTGATGAGGGTTCACCCCCCTGCATACTGCTCGGCTCATGGGACCCTCCTGGGTGGTCTCCTCGCTGACCGGATGGGTGCAGAAGGTGCTGGAGCTGGAGCAGGGGAGAGCTGAAGCATTGGGCTGTAGAAGGGCCGTGTAATCTGGGATCTGATGCTGAGAGGGTCCCCAGCTGTGGTCCCCAGCCGCAGTCTGGTGTGGTGGTCGTTCCTGTGTGACTAGATGCATCCCTGCCACAAGACCTAGTGTTAAGGGGTGTTTACGTAGCATAGCCTGCTGCATCTGTACCCATCCTGCACAGGCTTTCTTGCATTTGGCTGGTTGGTGCAAACTTGAGAAGCCAGTTTTGGTGTCACGTGTTTTCATCCCTTCTTGTGGGCAGAAAGTTTTTTTCCGTGGATTAAAAGACTTTCCTCTTTGCTGCCAGAATTGGACTTTATTTAGAGATGCCCAGATGAACTGGACTTTTTCAAACTGGAACTTTAAGGCAGATTGCAAGATGCTCATAACAAACTTTTAAAGAGCAGAGAACACAAACTTTGCTAATTTTTCCCATCACTTTTCACTAAATGCTAATACTCACATAAAAGCGCAGGAGGGGGAAACGTTGCAACTGTGAATCTGTGTGTTCAGAAGTATTTTTATGTCCCTGAATTTGCAAACACCTTTCTGTATCTCTCGATGTAGCTACAGAAAGTACCAAAATTATGCGGTAACGTGATATTTCTCTTCATCAAGTCATGGTGAGTCAATATGAACAAAGGAAGAAAAGCATCATGTGTTTAAAGAAATGAGTGTTGCCGGCTTTCCTGTCTCCTCAGTCAAACAGCTTCATCTGGTTCTTTGAGCTTCTTACTCTGTAAAATATTACCTTTGTTAAGGTCAAGTCAATGTGATGATTATTGTTTATACAGTGCTTTAAAGCTAGGCCAGAATATAAATATCAAGATTAGCTCTGCACTCAGTGAGATACTCCAGTGCAGCAGAGTTAGAAATGATCTCGGGGGATGAGCACATTAGGTGTGTGCATTTGTTCATCAGAACTGGAATTTGACTTTGCTTGGGCTCGTTTGGTGCTACCGCGACATCAGACATGACTTCTTTTATATTAACACAAAGCAACAAAGATCATTCTGTCTCTCCTCTGTCACATCTCTCAAAAGCTGCCAATACTTTCCCATATTAACTGAATTGTAGGGGTTGGAAGGGACCTCAAGAGATCGTCAGGTCCACCCCTCCCTGCCAAAGCAGGTTCCCTAGGATGTATCGTACAGGTAGGTGTCCAGATAGGTCTTGAATATCTCCAGAGAAGGAGACTCCACAACCCCCCTGGGCAGCCTGTGCCAGGGCTCTGTCACCCTCACTGTGAAAAAGTTCTTCCGCATGTTGGTGCGGAACTTCCTGTGCTCCAACTTGCAGCCATTGCCCCTTGTCCTGTCCCCACAGACCACTGAAAAGGGGCTGGCCAATTCCTCTTGTGTGTATTCAAAGAATCAGGTTTCCATGGACAGGTTTTTATACAGCTTCATTTTTTCCCCAAAAATAAGAGTAGAAAAATTACAGTGGAAAATTTCAGGAATATTTTGAATAGTCAATTTTTAGTCATCAGCTTTGTCTGCCTCCCAGACATGGCTGCACACCCAGAGCTGGTGTCATGTCGACACTTGGCTGTGGGAGGAATGGAGTGTTTATCGCAGGCAGCGCAGTTTGGTGGGGCACGTCTGGCCTCTGTGTAAAGGTGCCACCCAGTGGCCGGATAACAATAATGAGGTTTTATGACTAATTAAAGGGAAAAAAACCAACCCACAACAAAACAAACAACAAAACCCCACGATCAAATGAGGTCATCTTTCAATATTTTTTTCAATATATATATACATATTTTTTTTAGACTTCATGGTCAGCAGCAGCACGTGGGGTTCAGATTCTTGTGAAGCAGTAACTGATGAAGTTTGTTAATGATCTTCGAATTACAGAATAAAAAAAGAGCTTCAGTTAATTAAAATAGTCTCCGAGTAATCAAATGACAGAATGTGTTCTTCCTTTGCAAACAGGTTTTAGAAAGCGTGTCGGTGTATGTTTAAGTGTTCTTGTACCAAACTAAAGTGTTCCTTTTGTTGTTTCTGTTAGATTGTGGTTTTTTCCTATGCAAACAAGTAAAACTAAAGAGAAGCGATCGTCTGTGGTAACTGAAATTTATGACGCATCTCCTTATAACGACATGAGTACAGCATGATAATCATCTGGTTTGTAGGTATAAAAAAGGAGAAAGTGGAGTTGCTCCGAAGATATTTACGATGCCAGCAAAATATAAAATTAAATCTAATACAGTGATTGAATTCCTTTGTTGAGATTATCAGGAGATGAAAGAATGAAATAGTGATGAGTGTCTGGCACAGGCCTGACAGATCAAGCTCTACACAACTAGTCCTGAAGATTTTAGCTGGCTGTATCATGGCTGTGTTTCTGGTGCAGCTAAAACATTATTCACTAAGTTCCCAGATTATCTGGGAGATAACCTCATAATTCAAATGCAGCTTTTCTCAGTCTGAAGCCTCTGTGTTGTGTTTACTTCCCAGTTAGCAGAGCTGCTAAAGAAGTTAACTCTAAACGTAATGAATAACTGCACTAATTTCTACGACAGTGAGGCTGTCTGCTTTTGCAAAACCCCAAAGGATCACTTGGAATAAGAAACCAGAAGCTGCTTGGATTCACCATGTTAAAGGATTTGGTTGCAGAGCAAGACTGTGTATCTGTGTGAGGACTCAGGGAAACGTGTTTTGAAGGACTAACGACTGGAGTATTTCCAACTGTGTGCTGTTTGAAGCTCAAGAAAGCCCAAAGCTGGAAACCATTTCATCTCATGAGCTCAGAGCTTCACCAAACTGCCAAATGCAAACAAATACACTTAATAACCTGAAATTAATATATTGTACTGGGAAGGCAGGAATGCTGAAAAAACAAATCCATGTAGGTAAGGCAGTGGACAACAAGTATGACAAGTTTGTGGTGCTACAGTGGCTCAGAAAAAGCTCTTTGTGCAGTCTTTGTGCACACAGATGTGTCATGGAACAAAGCGACAAGGCCGTAGACCTGCTCCTTGTGATTTCTGGTGTGACTGGGACAGGAACGTTGCATCCAGCATCTTGGCCGGAGAGATGTTGTCAGAGGGAAACAGGGAGGAGAACATGGGAATTCATTTACAAAAGCCAAGATTATGCTAAATAATGGCTGAAGCCTGCAAATATTTAAATGGTGTGAATTTGCCAGACAAAGAAAGGAATTATTTAGGCTGACACAGGAAGACAGAGTGGAGTAACTAAAAGGGTACTTCTAGGTGAGGTATTAACCCTGTTATTAAGATGTATGACAAAACACTTCGAAGCAAGCCAATAGGAATACGTCTGCCCTGACAAGATGTGACCTCAGGTAGTTTAAAGAGACTTTTCTATCTCTAGGATCTAGAAAGGTGGAGGCAGAAAGGTAAAACTTGCTTCACCTGCGAATCTGAAGCCTGGCCATTAGATGGCAGGGTGCTGGCACAAGAGGATGCGTGTCTCCCTCCTACTTCTTAATGCTATGCCCTAGGAGGAGCTCCGAACCACTCATCAGTCCCAGGACCTGGCAGAAGTTTGAGATGCCCAGTTTTCCTAGTAAAAACGTCACACACACGCATCCTGTCACTCCCACAGCAGTAGGTCATACAACAGCTGTGTCCCAAGCACATGTCCCTTCAAGGACATTGGTCTGGCTGCAAATGGTCTGGCTTTTCACTTCTTGAAACCCCGTGTGGGTGGGCAGATGGGTACGAGAGGTGTTCAGGTACCCCAGTGTAACAAAACCACTTTGTATAGGAAGTTGAAGTCGGTTTGGGTCTGAAGTGCGCCCTGATGAAGGGGAGAGAAGCTCTGCTCTTCTGTAACCGGGGATGCAGTAATGGGAAGAGGTGATGTAAACGTGGTACGTACCTTGCTGCAGGCTGGTCAGGGAGTCCACATACTGGTTTTGTGGAAGAGATGACAGAAGGTATAGCAAGCAGTAGCTGTGTATGGAAAGCTTCAGCCCAGAGCAGGCTGTTTGAAACGCTCAAAATATATTAAGACTGTAACTGCAGCAACTCAAATAATGTGCAATAAACAAAACAAAATAAATAAACCCAAACTTTGTTTGGGATAGAGTCTGTGCTGCTAAAGGACCTGCCCCAGGGAGGCATCCACACTTCTCAAGATTACACGCCTCTAGAGTGAACTGGCTGTGTCTGCGCTGCCTAAGACTTGACCTGCGCCTGATGCCCCTGTGGCTCTAAGACCATAATTATATTTTTGTGGCTTCAGTTCAAAGTGTCTGAGGTAATGTGAGGGCTGCTTTGCTGCCTGCAAGACTGGTGTTTTTATAGCATTATGCCAAAGGTATGCTGCGTGCTGTGGGGTGTGGTGTGGGGTGTACAGGGGGTGTCTGAGGGCAGCAGGCTAGCTGGGATGGTATAGGGCAGGAGGAGCCAAAGCTGGTATAGTCCCATCCTTATTCTGCCACATGTCCACAAAGCTGTGCCTAGTATTTTCCTTGGAGAGAAATAGTTGGTTTTCTCCAGAAGAGAGTCCCAAGCACAAAGTGATGCATGTGCAGTATGGCTGACAAGGGGACTGGGACCAGGAAATAAACCAGGGGGATAAATTATTTGACAGCGTAGGTGTACCCATCATAGTCATGAGCACCTAGGTGGTGGGAGAGCCAGGGAAAGCTCTTTGCTGCTCTTTATTATGTTTTGCAGTAAATCCTTAGCACAGGCACTTTGCTGTTCAAATTGGTATGTGTTGGTCCCAGGGAAAAATCTAAGTGCTGATACGGCGTGGGAGCAGGGAGACTGGTCAGAGGATCTGAATAAACAAACAACATGTCTTTGTTTTAATCGAGTGGCTCTTGCTCATACATGCTTTCTCTTTAAAAAATAATAATGATCTCATCCTGTGTAAAAGTGTTGACTGAAAACGGGAATTAATATGAAAGAACCATCTACCAGGTACAGGCTGAAGGCTGTTCTAAAAAATAGCAGACTGGAGATGGATATCAGGGTTGAGTATGATGGGTTATGAGGGAAACCATAGCTGTAAGATTATAAGGATGACAGTTTAGTAAGCACTATTATTTTGAAATGTATGGCACTCTCCTTTTTTTCTTCTTTTTCTTTGTCAGCTGTTTGCTCATTGGTCCTACCTTGGCATTTTTATATGTTTTTGTCTTCAGGTTAATTCTCTTCAAAGTGATTTGTGATCATCATGGTATTTTAACACAGTATCCTGAGACGGTTGCTAGGATAGCCCTGTGTTACTACTAGGGACTTAGGCACAGGCAGGTAGGAGCAACGGGGCCGAGGTGCGTGATCTGCAGCACAGCGGCAGCGCTCCCCCATTCCTATCTGACAGTTTCCTTTTCCTGATCAGTACTTCTGCTGTGAACCAGTATCCCCACACTGGTAAAGAGAAGATGTATGTACCTAAAGAACTTTTCCTCCTCTTTGTAGTGCCTCATGCTCTCTTCAAAAGCTTGGCAAGCTTCCTTTGCTTCACTGCAGAATTAGTTATTATTTTCATTAGCCACATGAAAACACGCCAGGCACACATTGCTGTAGACCAGGTAAACACACTCGGAGCATTTTTGACATAATTTGTTGTAGCATTTAGTAGCCAAACGTGTAACAAACAATAAATTACTCAATCATAAATATTAACCCCACCATTCTTTTCGGATTTAACAATTCTCACCTCCCCAGACCAAGGTCCTCTCCCAAGTGCCTCTGAAAATTGATGGGCCTTGCAAAACGTCTGCGAGGGTTTCATAACATGCCTAGTGTGTTGCAAGCACCCCTTCTCTCCCCCAGCCCCCAGGCCCTGAGCGAGTGGGTATGGTTACACAAACAAGCTGGTGTGAGGAAAGCAAGGGTGTGGATTGATGGTGTGTCAGCTCCTCTATGGTAACTGTCCACCTGCCTTGCCCTTGCCCCGTGGTGAGTTCCTCGGCAGTGAGTTGGGGTGAGCTGCTCTGCGTTTGGGCTGGAAGGAAAGAATTTGGCTGGGCAGTTAGGGCAGAGGAGGTGCAGCACTGTGCTCTCACACCCCAGCTCACCCCCTCCCCTCCCCGGGGAGCTGGCATGCGTGCCCATGCCTGCAGGCGGGAAGCGTACCGCCGCGTTTCCCTGGAAAACTGCCCGGTGCCATAAAGTAAAGCTTTTGGGAGGCTCTGGTGAGCTCAGCTCATCAGCAGATTGTTAGGAGGATAGACCTTAAACCCTGAAGAAATTGAAAGAGTGCCTCTTCGTACTCATTTGAAATCTGGAGTTGGCTGTTGCCCAGCACACTGTCTTTGGTTCATGCTGCTTCTGTCAGCTCCGGCTTTTGGTGTATAATTGTGTCCTTTTTATAAAAAAAAAAAGGTGTCAGAAGCAGTGCTGCTTCACCATACCCCAAAAGCAGCAGCAGCTTCCTGGCTACCGCACTATCGACTTGCCAGCACCCTGAGGCCTAACAGTGTGTCAGGGACTGATGGTCCTCCACCATGGCCAGGAGCAGGGATGAGGTGTGAGGGTATACCCGGGGAACCCCTGCCTCCATTGCTGGTGCCTCCTAGATGGTGGTTACTGGCTCACTGGCGACTTCCCCAGCAGGACAAGGGGGATCCTGGAGAAACATTGTGACTTCCTACCTAGGAAGTGTTTGCTCGCAGAGCTTCCTCCCCTTGGCACTGTGACGGGGAATCTGATGTCTGTACGTTATATAATACTTGGGGTGCAGATGCTTGGCACCAACTCAGCAGCACCATTGCAAATGGTGGCCTGTCGCTGAGTGTTGGTGTCACCTCAGCAATAAAGAGCTCTTCCATCCGCTTCCCACCATGTGCCGTTAGTTTCCTCTTGGACTTCAACCAAGTGCCTTCCCCGTTTCCTGCACATACTACATCACTTGTTCCACTGCTCTGAGTCACAGAGCTGATAGTCCTCAGTCTCCTGCTGCTCCCTTGAGTGGTCTTGCAGAGCCTCCAGCATATACCTGGGACAGGGTAGGATGCAGCAGACTCTTTCAGCTCTAGGTGAGCAGCTGGTTAACATGACTTCTGAATTCTTTTGTACACAATGTGCGTGGAGCCACCCCACACGTAACCTCCATTGGCAGAGGCAGAAAATGAAAATCAAGATGGACAGCTCAAAGTCAGCTATGGCTTGGAGGAGGTAACCAGCTATTGAGAATGATGCAGTTTCTTCCTTAGAAATAAGTAAATAAAATAATTGCACATGTTTATTGGGATACGTGTTAAAATGTCAAAACATTTTCACCACAATTATACAATAAACTGAACACCTCTGTAAATATGCCTGAGGCCTTTCTGCTCCCTTATTTACTCTTTGAAAACTCTATATGGCAGTCAGTTGCAGAGCTAAATTTGCAACTAAAGCTGTACAAACAGGGCCGGATTGGGGACTGTGACGAATATGGAAAAGAAGCCTATGGGAAAGGGAGTTTTGATCCAACGGAAAGAGAAATTATACATATTTTAAGGCAAAATAAAACAAAAACAGTTTGAGAGGGTTTGGGGTATTTTGTTTGTTTGTTTGGTTTTACTTTGTTGTTTTTTTTTTCCCCTGAAAGCAAAATATTTGTGAGGGTATTTTCTGCCTAAAGATCTCAGTGTTTCAAACTGGGGTGAGTTCATTGGATGGCCACCACTACAGTCAGGGGTTGCCCATGATACTGCACTTGTCCTGTGAGGACAAGATGGAGAATTGGGGTTTGTTTGGTCTGGGGGAAGAGGCAGCTCAGGGGGGGTGGTGAGGGGCCTGGAGGTCCCCCAGTACGCGTGAGGAGGTCACCAAAAAGACAGATGCAGACTCTTTACAGTGGTGCAGGGTGGGAGGACAAGAAACAGCAGGTAAAAATTAAGAAAGGAGGATTCAGACTAGATGTAAGGAAAAACATTTTCACTGTTGCCCAGAGAGGTGGTGATGTCTCCTTCTTGCATGTTTTCAAGAGCTGACTGGTTAAAACCCTGAGCAACCTGCTCTGATCCCATTGCTGACCTTGCTTCAGGCAGGACATTGGACCAGAGACCTCCTGGGCTCTATTCCCAAATTGTCCTATGATGCTGTGAAAAATATGGTCCACTTCTGAAATAAACCTCAAAATACTTAAATTTTAAAAAAAGATGGTTTTGATTGATTGTTGAATCATCTAAAGGACTAACTATAGAAAATGTCATTTTTAATTAACCTTTTTAATGAAACCATACCTTCAGAGAATCCTGTACCCTTGCTACTTTGATTTGTTAGTGAAATGGAAGATGTGATGTAAGCTGGTGTCCTGCTTTCAGCTAGGACAGAGTAAATTCCCTCAAGGAGCCAGCACAGGTGAGCTGACCTGGCCAGGGAGGGTTATGTATGGGGGTATGCCATACCATGTAATGTCATGCTCCCCATAAAAGGGGGCTCGTTAGGTAGGGATGGCTCTGGAGCTGGCTGAGTGCTGTTGGACTGTTGTTGGGTTGTTAAGTGCTTTGTGTTATCTCCGTGTATGTGTTCTGTTCCAAGTGGTGCTGTTGTTGTTCCCCTCTCCCTGTGCTGTGACAGTGAGCTGTCCTTACCCCAACCCTGTGGCTTGACAGGGTCTCCCCAACCTGGGGAGGGGGAGAGGTGAGCAGCCCTCTGGTGCCCAGCTGGTGCTGAACCACTGCAGCCCCAATTGGCACCCAGTGTGGGGCTTGAAAGGTTGGGATAGCAGTACATCTGACCCGGCCGCGTTAGAAAGCAGGCTGTGGGAAGTATCTGTACTGTTACCGAGACAGGTGCTGGTCACGGTGATGTGTTTGGCTGTGGTGTGTAAGCCTGTACCTGCTCTATGAAGTCCCTGCTGGGTTGTTTATTCCCTCTGGGAGGGGGGGTCTGGGTTCTCATTTTGTTGTACTCTGTGAGAGATACCAACATACGACAACATCAGCGGTCATGAGCCTGAGCTCAGGGTGGTGTGTGGCATTACATTGCCACATCGGATGACACCTTTCAGATTTGTTTACTAATTGCACCCCTTCGATGGGGAAGATGGTGGGGAGGATACTTTCTTCTATTCTTTTACCTCCCCTTTTTCCTTCAGGCTGGTTACAGCAGCTTTTGAGAACTTGGAACGCCCCTGGGATGTTGAGGCTAGCACGTTCCTGTTGCTTGGTCTCCTGAATGTGTTTCAAGACTTGTTTGGTGTCACAAAAAATTGTTTTAGGAATATCACCCAGAGATCTTCCAGCTGTTCAGCCCTGTTCATGTGGGAGGGTATGGGCAGGTATCTAGAGACTTTCTGGCCCCCCATGATCTGGAGCTTCACCCCTGAACAGCTACAGGGCCCTGAAAAAGTGACAGAATATTTGAAAGGGCAGTGCTGCAGCTGTTCCAAGGAAGCACAGCTCACTGCACTGTGCTGGGCCGTGGCCACTACCTACCAAACCCTGCTCGATGGTAGGCAGTGCTATCTGGGGGAAGAGAGGGATAACAGACCTGCAGACACTGTGGCCATCCCCAGCCCCTGCGAACAGGCACCGCAGCTATCAGCTTTTAAGATTTCATTTCTTTCTAACAAGGAGATGAAGTGAAGTTTTCCAAGTTCTTTGGATTTTGGAATTTTCAGCATTGTCACTGCAAAATAAACATAAGCAAAATTAGGTCTGTGAAGCTTTAGGAGTGACTTGCTAAAAATGAATGTATTGCTTTAAAGAACGTATATGCTTTCACAGTGACAGCATCTTCCTAATAAATGACCTTCTGTTTTGAGAATTCAATGGATTCTTTACTGAGAACACTTCCAGAGACAAGGCGAACAGGATGTGTGATGTAATGTGGAACTATAAACCCCAAATGTTGAAATCTGCTATGCCTGTAGAGGTGGAGTGACATAAGGCAACACATTTTTCTGTCTAATGGTTCTGATGTGGTTATCCTGCTGAATGCTGTATTCAGCTTTTGGTTGGTTTGTTATCAGAAAAAAACCTGACGAGTTTCAGATAGCTGAAAGGGGGGG
>VZTU01032493.1:33318-55367 GCA_013400835.1 Zapornia atra
GGGTGCCTGTGAATTAATGTCTAGTAACAGAAGCATGTAGTTCAGCTAAAGTAAAGCCATAAAATTTAGACTTACCGGAGGCCAGGCACCACTGCAACAGGAAAAAACAGCTTAGTGTGTTTTGTCAAGAAACACAGCAGATATTTGCTCAGACTTTATTTCACCAGGATGTATTAACTGAACAATGTTCACTCTCCTTTCAGGTACTACGATATGTCAGGCAGACACTATGCTGTTCAAGAAAACCAAATGCCATCAGTAATCTGTCCGCACTCCTACGTTCTTCCAGCGATATCAATGTCCACTGCCTCATTACCAGCAGCACTTAGAAAGGTAAGAGAAAGCTAAATACCCGTGTTTACGTCTCACTATATACACAAACTCACCTGTGTTGTAAAGAAGATGCCTATTCTGGAAACAGAATTTAACACTAAGTATAATTGTGAGCTTTCTTTAAAAGACCTGTGTTTGAAGTACTGGAAAGTTTTCAAATGAAGATTGTGTATGGAAATAAGGAAGGTACATAATGACTATAGCTGGCATGAAGAGCCAACAAAGGAAATGGCTTGAGGAGGTCTTCCACGTGCTCTCACAAACCATATGGCTTTTTCCTTTTGTTCATAAAATATATATGAGACGAAATAATAAAGGAACAGCACCTACACTGTTTTCTATGCTAAGTGTTCCAGAGCAGGAGAAATGGTTACGCATTTGTTTTTCAGTATTCATTTAGCTTGTGTAGTGTTACTCATTTGCTTGGCAGCAGTACTTACTGCATGGAAGCAAGCTAGGGAAAATGCTAATTACTTCTCTTCTAATGTGAGAACTTAATTTCAGATTGCAGACAAGGTTGTGCAATGCCATTCTTGTCTTTGTTGTAATCTTTCCATGGAGGGAGAAATACTTTTTTCCACATTAATAAAAGTACGTGGCAGGACAGTAACTGAAAAAGTTGGGTTTTTTTCTTGGTTGTGGAAATAATATTCATCTCAATATATCTGATGAGGGCTTGAAATATTCTGTCTTTAAAACAAATAAATTTATTGCCTAGTCTTGTCAAGCCAGCAAATCTCACCTACTAATTTCTACATGAATCCTTTGGAAAAGACTCATTGGACTTTAGTTGAATGCACAAAAAACATAAACACCAAACATTCATTGTGGTCTCGTTCAGCATCTTAATTCTATTGATACTGTAGAAAGATGCCTCAGAAGAGCTCAGTCCTTCACAGTTAGGGAAAAGTGAAAGGGTGCAGTGCTTGGATGGGGTGGGATGACCTTTCTGTTGCAGTAGAGCTAGCTGGGGAGTTAGCTTTCTAACAGAAAAGAATTCCTGCTCACCCTGTTGCTGTCTTGGATGGATTTATTTATGAACTCCTTGCAAAGACTTCTTGTAGAAAAGGAAGTAGGTGCTTGATTTTTATTTTTATTTTTGGTAGAAATTTGAGTGGCAGAATTACCTGTTACTTGCTGAGCTCTGTGTTGGCATTTTGTTCTTCTTTTTGGAACGTATTTCAGGCTCACAGCTAAGTTAAACTGTTGGGGTGTCATTCCTCTAACCTGGAACCGATCTATCTGTACTAAGAACATTTAAAAGCTTTTAAATGAAACATCTAAAAGACTATCAGGGCAGGCTACATAATTTTATGCATAATGCAAAGGTCTGATTGCTAGATAAATCATAAAAATAAAGGAAATCGTGTGTGTGTATGAATTCTGCTTCTTCTGTATTGGGATCATCTGCTAATGTGAGTAATAACATAGAGTCACCTGCTGATGATAGATGGTTTACAGGGATTGGGATTTAATGAAACCCTGCCTTCCCTCAGCACTTCTTGTGGGAGAGCAGTAGGGAACGGTGCGTGACACAGAACATAAGCCCTTTGCACCAGACTCCTCTCTGTTGCTGTTCTCTCTACGGAAATCTGTTCATAAGCTTTTCAAAGGTAAACGTGCTAAGTAGAGTCTTGCAGACTAATTTACACAATGTAATTTGTATTATCCTCTGTTTTTGCCTAATTTAGGTTATTCCCTTTACCTCGGGTAATTAAGAGCTGACTCCAGCAGTGACTAAAACAGACAAGCTCTCCTGCATTCTTTTATTAATTAAACAGTCTTCCTAAGAAACCTTGCTTATCAGCCTCTGGAGATTGTTAACATTTGGTTTTGGGTTTCTTTTTTTGAGGAAAAAAAAAAAAAATTAGAATTTCTGCTTTCCCTTTCCATTCCGTAGTAGAGATTGTTAAATGATGGAGTTCACTTTCACCTAAATTCCCTTCCACTCTCAGCCAGTTCATGCTTACTAGTCAGCAGAAAGTCTAAAATTGCCACTCCCTTAATGGTTTTCTTCACCTTCTGAAGAAAAGCTGTCCCCAGCATATTCCAAGAACTTGTTGGACTGTCTCTGTCTTGTACTTCTTTTCAAACAAGGAAAAAAAAAATTAATTCCAAGAAGTAATTAAAGTAGTCAGGTTCTGTCCTTTTGGGTGCTTCCCTTGCTTGATCAAAAACCAGTCTTCTCTGCACCCAATTACCTAGTGTATAATAAACCTGTATCAAAATATACCCCGTTTCCCCCCTTTCATCTCATTCCAGGGTTGTTTAGCAAATCTTCATCTTACATATTCCTGTTCTTCGCAGCAACTGTTCTTGATATACAGTGTGGTTTTGTTTCCCTTTCTTTTTGTTGTCCTCTCACTACCTCATTGTTCTATGAGAAAAAGCACCGTCCTTCTGATGCCTCGGAAAGCCGGAATCAAAACTCACTAGCCTTGGTGACTATTAAGCAGGTATCCTTTATTGCAGCGCTGGGCACACAGGGGATCGCTCCTCCAAATGTGTGCGCCCATCACAGCCAAATTTCTCATATTTATACAGATTAATTATACAGATTATACAGATTAACTATATCAGTATTACTTTCTTATCAAATAATCTCTGATGGTTATTCAGAGGAACTGCTAGTTCTGTACAAAGATTTCCACTTTTTTTCCCCTTTAGAAAGCCATTTGGAATTTCACTTTGCTTTATTGTAAGCTTCTGATTTGGACAACTGAAAATGGCAGATAGGTGACATTGAAAGAGAGATTTTAAAGTGCTTTTATCCAGTAGCATATGTTTATATGCTGGAGGTATATACATAACTGGAGGTAACAAGATCTGTGAGAAATTTGCAAAACATTTGTTACAATGATGAAGGTTAGCAGTTTCTCTTTCAGTATTTTGGCAAATAGAAGTTTGGTAACACACTACTGAATGCTAAAACCCCCCCAACAATAAACCCCAGAAATAATTTCTAGATGTCAGTTCTGCAAAATACTCACTAGACTCCTAAACCTCAGCTTATTCTTTTTATGAAATTATGTGTTGCATCCCTAGTCACACTTGCACAATCCCGTTCTGCTCAGTGGAGTGTTTAGCAGAGGAGTATTTAGTGTCTTTGAGTTTGTTTGCAAATGAAGGTAAAAATAGCTTGATTGGATCTCTGTTTATATTCAGAATGTCTCTGCAGATCCACACTGAAGATTATTGGAGCTGCCATATAACCTATATTACAGTAGATAGCTGTGGCTATAATTTTATAACTGTATTTAAAATATCTTTAAGCCTGTTTAATTAATAAAACAATGTGGCCAGTGTTTTCACTATGAATGAAGAAGCAACTTCCTGAATGTTTGATTCATTCCTGTCTCTTTGGCTAAACAATGATTCCATTTGAAGACCAAATCACAGATTAATATATATTTTGCAGTCATGCAGCTTCAGTGGTGACAGAATACTATACCACTTGAAGGAGTCCTACCTGTGATATGGCAAACTCAAATGGTCTTAAATTATATAGTTAGAGACAAATAGGCTTTCAGGTGATAGGTTTCCATGTAGTTAAGCTGAAAGGCATTTATTCCAGTAGAGAACACTTAAAAAATTTAGATTGGCTGCTTATAGAAAAACAAGTGAATGAAAAGAGCTCTTGATCCTTCATTATTTATACATTTCCCATGCAGCAGGAATAATGACTGCAAAAGATCTCAACTTGAAACTTCCATGTGAGAGAGTTTGGTCTAAACAAGTTTTTTTTCTGAGTCACCTCTCCAAGTTCTAATGCCATCTCTCCTCTCATATTCAGGTGTTGATTAGTGATATTTTCAGACCTATAACCAGGTACCTGTCCAAAGGTGTCTCCGGATTCTCCATCTAGATAAGAGTTCTCACACCTACTTGCTACCTGAACAGAGCCACTGCCTTTCACACAAAGATTCAGTCCTACGACATGAATATTTAACGAAGGAAACTGGGTGGAGTACTTCTAACACTCAGGTGTGGCTGTGGAAGCCCATTTTGATTCTGTGTCAAATTGCTGGATTAAATGAGTTTATTCTATCGCTGCCTTTGCCATATGCCTGAGACAGCAGATATGCAGATCCCTAATTCCTTCTGCTCTTTTAATTCACCTTTCAAGATGATAACTCGTCAAGGTCTAGGATATTTTCAGTTTAGGATGCTTTCCTCTTCTGCCTCTAATTTCACTTCTGCCTCTCTTAGAGGAATGTTAGCAAGACATCCAGCCCCCGTCCTCATATTGCTTCCCCTTACAGTGCTTTATTTTCTCAAGGAATAACAAAACCTAAAGTTTATTTGGGATCCCACAGGGCTACAAAATCACTTCCCAGAGTGATATTTGAATGGTAGAAACAAAGCATTTTATATCGCTAATTGATAAGCTTCCAGTACCAAGTGAGTGAGAAAGCAGGTGAGCCACTTTCCAAAGTAACAGACAACAAAATTATCAGTTTGTGGATAGGTGAGAGGAGTCTGCCCTGAGGAGAACAAGTCTTTGCCTTAAGGTTCACCACAGCTTTTAATAGATAAGGCCTCTCAGTGGTTAACCGATCTCTTCCAAAACTGGAAACTGAAAGAAGGCATCCTTCTCCAGCTTGGAACCAGAGAGCTACACCAAACCTTGCAGCTAAAGTCCTATGAAGCGACTCATGCAGGGTCTGACCATATTTGCTGGTGTAGCTTTTCATGAAGGAGGAAGAAAAAACACAGGAGAGCACTAACCTGCCTTGTGCAAAGACTGAAGGGGAAGAAGGGAAGGGAAGTTACATGACTTTATGATATTTTCTCTTGAGGTGAAGGGCAGTTGCCTAAGAAGGGCCTAGGTGGCACAAGTGGGTGGGCTTTTTCTTGGCATTGTTTTGTTTTCTTTTAAAATCTGGATAAGTCCTGTTTGGAATAGGTTATACCTTTCCAGCTAATTAAATGTTGCAGCAGTACAAAGTTGTATTGTGTTACTTGAAAACAAAACAAGGGAAAAAGCCTCCTTGGTGTTGAGCATCCAGATTCTTTCTGGTTTCTAATCTGCTTAACTACTTACACTCAACTTGTGTATAAAATAATGCACTTTGATCTGTTCTGCAATATAGTTTGTGCGTTCTTTGCCTGCTAAAATTACTGTCATTCCTTGTGTGGGACATACAACAAGGGTTGCTGCAGTTGGATTGTAAGCCTCACTCTATTCCTATTGTAGATGCTTCCAGTCACCCTCTTCCCCCAGTGTAATTTGTTTACCTGAAATAATGGTTGTACTTTCTACACCCTGCTGGGCTTAACACACCGAATCATTTTTCTACCAGGAATTCCCCCTTGTTACTAGACATTCAAGATCCCTTGATAATCCTCACTGAAAGCTGACATTCCCTTCCTCCCTTTCTGATTAGTTGTGCTTGTGTTCCTGCTGGTAAGGGCTACTTTTTAATCATGTTGTTCCCCATTGTCATTCCTGCAGAAGAGAGAGCAGCCTCTCAGGTTTTAAATTTTAAAGCACAACTTTTAACCTCTTTATGTAGCCAGGTTTGCCTGGGAGAGTCACCTACATGTTATGTGCCTCTAGTGCAGTATTCGATGGGAAATCTGGAGAAATAGATGCCTTGGGTTTAGGTCAATCAAACACAGCAATAGACTGTTTTAGAAGCCAGAATATGTGTAGGAATTTTATTTACATTTATATACACATAGGCATGTATACAGTTAAATACATGGATGTATAGTTCAGTGTACATATGAACTAGAGAAAGTTCATGGCATGTTATCCATGAGCCATGTATTAGGGATTGCTGTCGTGAAGTATTTGTATGAATTGAAGTGAATGGTATATAGAGAGAATCAAAAAAAAAGATCAAATGTGATGAAACATGGATCCCATGAGAGCCCTCTGACAACATTCAGAATAAGCTGTGTTATTAATTGTCTGTGTGGCTTCTAATACGGGTTTTAGGAGGATGTTGTAGTGCTGGCCAGCACAGTAATTCCTTCATGTGGTTTAAAATGTCTAGGAAAACATGAGAATGTTATAATAGTTTATCTAAATTGTTGGTTTTCCTTTTATCCTATCTATGCAATTTGTTCCTATTCTTGGGCTGGAACCATGCCGTGGTTTGGGCTAGAAAGTCATGTTAATAGGGGAAGAACGCTGAAGTCTTTACTTTGAAATTCATTGTGAGGGGAAGGGAGGGAAGGGGGGGCAAGTCATCATATTTTCAAACCAAACCAGTTGAGTAGGGTAAATGTGGGAAAGGAAAAAGAATGCCTCATTTTGTCCTGGCTGTGCCAGCATTTCTTACATGGTTGACAAGATTGATACACTTAGTAAATTAAGTATTTGCTCTGTCCTTTAAACTTTCAAAGTTTTTGTAGGATGCTTAGCTCTGAGTCATGCTATGTTCTGCAATACTTTGAGATGATTAATACTGAAATATTCTTTCAGAGTTTTTTTAGTTGATAAATATGCAATTCATAATTAAAAACACAACACCACCACAACCAAGAAGAAACAAACAGAATTTAAATAATACTGTAATCATCATGGAAGCCAGAAAATACAGAACTGGGACAGAATTTACATGCTGACAATTTAAGTCACAGTGATGTTTCCCACAAACACTTGTGCTCCGAGAAGCCACCTTATTTTAAATTACCTGTCCTTGGTATTTGGTGAGTAGTGTCATAAACCAGTAGCCTGAAATGATGTGGTAAAATGTTAAACCCTGAAAAGTACAGGGGGAGTAATTTGAAGAGGGCTTTCCACTGAGAGGATACTTAAGAGCATGGTCTGCAGAAACATAGTGGCAGTGTTGACTACCCTAACTATATTTGACAGAAAGGGATGCTCAGAATCATGGAAACAGAGCAAAACTGACCCCAGCATGTACAGACAGTCTTTGTGCAATACCACCTACCAGCAACAACCTACAGTGTAGGCCAGCTCTTTCTAAAGAACAGTACTGAGTAACACCAGAGGACTGAACTATGCTTTCGTTAGTTCTGTCAGTTTTAATAGCTTGTGGTGCTGTCTTTCAGTGGAAACATTTCTCAACATTAACACTAAAACCTACAGAAAGACCAGAGCCCCTATACAAGCAATTTACTTTTAATAGTGCATGGGTACTGTTGTACCTGTGGGAATGCTGAATCAGGACACTGGGACAGCCATCCATAGTTGTGAGGCAGCTCTGGGGATGCTTCTTGGTCTGATGGAACTTAGATATGTCTGCTTTAAGGAAAAACATAAACATGATAGGAATTCGTGTACATCAAGCACTTTTGCTTTTGGGCTGCAATAATGGCATGTCCATTGCTTAGTCTGTACCTGTTCTTTGTGAAGGCTTCAACAGGAGGGGGGAGTGGGGACAAGAGGGACATTGTAGCAACCAGCAGAGAGCAACACGCAATTC
Source organism: Zapornia atra (assembly GCA_013400835.1). NCBI lineage: Eukaryota > Metazoa > Chordata > Aves > Gruiformes > Rallidae > Zapornia > Zapornia atra. Next base: position 41,052 of record VZTU01032493.1, read on the forward strand.
GATATGAATTTTAGGTGAAGCCATTTATTAGGTGAAATCACACAGATTCTATACCTTTTTTACTGCAAACGTGGCAAGCTAAAAAACTGCTAATTGGTTACACACACTGTTCACACCGTATTGATTGGTAAGTAATTATAACGAGTTCTGATAAACCTATCTTATAGCAAAATATTGTTAGTTTACCTTTAATGCCTAAAAGCATCCGCACACCTGCTGTTTTTGACCATCTTATTATGGTTGGTTCTTAACATGTTCCATTACTCCCAAATACCTTCCCATAACTGCTTCTTGGTTTAGGGCAGCCTTGTACCCCTATCAACAAGGCCGCTGTGTTTTAAGAGTGTGATTATTAGGATCCTCTCTGCATGAGTAACTTTTCCTCTCTCATGGGAACAGAAGAACATTGTCAGGGCCTAAATCTTGGGAGAAGAGAGCTAGGCCGCTGGCAGGCCTGCTGTCTTCCCCGACAGGACATCAAAGAAGAGGGACGGAAAAGATTGCACCAAAGCTAGCCAAAAAGACCAAAGTAAGCCAGAACACCAAAGCAAGAACAAATAATTATAGATTAAATTCATAGTAGATAGAAAAGGAAGCAAATACAAAAAAAAAAAAAAGGGTGTTCAGAAGACAGAATAAGCTGTTTCTGTCATTTAAGTGCTTTCAGTTACCTGATACCTGGTTTATTCTTGGCTAGGTTTTTATTGTAGGCCTGGCTTACTTTATGTCTCTGGTTAAATAGCTACAATTCTGGTAATCACACCCCCAGAGGGGTAAGCCATTCCTTACAGAATTTTCATTCCAACATGATTGATCTGTCTGAGGCACACAGCAAAATTAACAAATCCTGAGGTAAGAGTATCCATAATCATACATACCTTTGGTTGAGCATCATTCTGCCTGGACTTCCCCAAACACACTAGAGATGCTCTGGATACAAAGCTATGATCTTTCACAGAAGAAAATGCCAGGTGCCCCCAATTCAGCTGCCATTGTTAATAATGAAGACAGAAGAATCCAGCACTTAGTTTTACATGCAGTGTGTTTACTTGTAGGTAGAGACCAAAATTCTTAGAAGTCCCAGTGTCAAAAACCTTGGACATCAGAACCACTATAAAACTATCTGATCATTGTGATTTGGCTTTGCAACACAGCTCACCAAAGACTTGCACATCCTTTTATCTTCCAAAAAGCCTGGTCATTTATGGGTAATTACAGCACAAGAGAGGTTCTCAGCTATCCATGACAGAACCTCTCTCAGTATTGCTCAACAAAATTACTTCTCTGCTTAATAAAATACTGTTCTGCTGACTAGACTGATGGCATCATTGCAATTTCTTTGTTGGTCCACTTTTTTCCATATTCCCAGCTCATTATTTGTCTTAGCCCCATTTGAACCACAAATTCATTTCTGTATTAACTTAGAAAGGTTTTAAAGTTTTTTTGCTACTTCCAACCTGGTTTAGGATAACTCTATTTCCTAAAAATAATGTCTAGGTTATGTCCAGTTCTAATGGCTAGTTCAGAAAGACCTTGCAAGCATCTTTCTCTTCTGTATTTCTGCTGCCTTTTGGTAAGGAGTTTAGCACAAGGGCATTTAAGCTGTGGCTGATTACTGGTGTACAGGACTACAGCTGGCAGTGAAAAGGGGCCTCAGAAGAGATGTGCAAAAGACAGGAGGGAAGATGTCATTGAGTTATTTAGGAATACTTATTCTGATAAACACCTTTCAAATACTCATAAAGTTTGAGAGGATGTTGGGGCTTTTTACATGCAAAAACCCCGAGAATCACAGAATCACTAGGTTGAAAAAGACCTTTCAGATCAACAGTATCATGTATCAGACAGCTTATATTTATTCTTGGCTGGTGACTTAAGACAGGTGTCACTTGAAGCACTCTCTTTCCAAGCAGTTCAACCCATTGACCATGATGGAGGATTATAAAGAGGCTATGGCAACCTTTACATTGGGCTTGCATCTCACAGTCTTCATACTGAGCTGTGTCTGGATTTGAATTTCATCTTAATCGCTGCATGGTCTGTGTAATATTGTGAACAAATCTAGAAGATGTGGCAGGCAAAACTATTTCTGTCTGTTACTGATGGCTTAAAACAGTCGTGTGAGTGGTGGTCCAGGATGTGTGATAGTGTTGAGGTCTTCAGGGCTACAGCAGTTCCCTGGGCAGTGACAAAACAAGAGGTCTGTCAAACTGGCACCATACCGTGCTTTACAGAGGTGAGATAATGTGGATAGCCATATGCTCAGTGTGGCATTGCCCCAGCAACGCAATGAGCTGCTCATGCATTGGAAAGTATTAAAGAGGTCTGTCATCAATGATCAAACATGGGCAGTACATGAGTGTGGTAATGGGGACATGAGGGTGTGCATCAGATAGTCCAATGCTATCAGTGGCCATCCTTTATCTGCCCCACCTTTGTGCATCATCATGCCGAACACCTAACTACACAGCATTTCAACATTTCACTGGTGTTGCTCATGCTGCTGCTGAGGATGACACCAGCCATTTTACTGCCTTCCTCCCAAAGGGCATACTCCTCCCTTCTCTTTCTCTCGGTGAGTATAGCCCCGTGAAGCTGCTCTTTGAATCACCAGGGGTTTGTTTCAGGCCTCCATGCTAGGCTTCTATGTGGAGCTCTGCAGACTCTTTTGCATCACACTTTTCTTGTACCACTTCATCACTTGTGCAATGTGTTGGAATGGTTTTCAGGACCTTGGCAGCTAGCTGCACTCGCTCCTTGGGTGTAGCCCCATTTCCATTTTGCCATGCTACGTGACCAGGTGGCTCAGCATATATGCACAGGACACCTGTGCACCCTCAGACATGAGAAGGTTGCGACACAAAGCTTTCATTCCTCCTGACCAGGCTTTTGCCACTTTATATGCTACATAATGCATATGACAATTAGGAATATGTATATAAATACTTGGATGTGTAATTTATTGCTCTGTAGCTCCAGCTGCAGTATAATAATGGGTTTGCGAAGGGTGGTCATGAAAAACATCTTTCTGGTTTTATTCTCTTGAGAGCCGAATTATAGTGAACAAGCTGGAATGCTCCTTCACTCACCCCTTTAAAACAACCACTCTATCTGCTGTGGCTCAAGATCTGAAAAAGCAAAGCATGATCCACTTGAGTAAAGAAAGAATTGCCTAAACTACTGTTTGAGTAAGACTTAGAGATTCTGTAAGAAATCTACTGCCCCTACAAAACAAGCATGGCTCATGTAATTTTCAAAATCAGTGGTAAACACTTCAACAGGTAAGTTTTGAGTTTGCTGTGGTTGCAAACAATATCTAAAGATTTTAATAGAATATAATGTTTTGTTCTACAAACTTCACCTTTTTATAATGGAACTTGACAGTGTAATTTCCTCTATTTGCATGCCACGAGGTAGAACTTAAAAATATAAATAATAAAAATAAACCTCTTTTCCTCTCCCAGCTTTACAGTTCCCCTCCCCCTTTTTTAATTCTTATTTTACCAATTTGATTTCTAAGGTATATTATTTAGGAGGAAAATAGGGATTGAGAAGTCTAACTTTTGAAAAGTCTGAAAAATCTGAACAAAGTATACCATAAAAGTTTAGCAACTAGAACTTAGATAAAAAGAACATCCAGGTCTGTTTGCTTTTTTCTGTATTTCATCTAGGGAAACTTGTGAGTTTATCCAGTGGTAATTCTGGATACTCTCCCTCTTCTGTAGGGGAGTTTTGATTGTTTTGCTTCTCGGAATGCCAAGGGGATTTGGGTTTTCTTTGGCATGTATGAGTTTTTATCAGAAATTTCTGACTCTTGGACCTGAAAAAGAAAACTGCTTTCCAAACATGCAAAAGGTATAGCAATTTTGTGAGGGGTTTTCCCCACCACCTCACCAGCCACCCAGCAAAATAGCTCACCCTGCTTGCTGCTGGCTGCTCTTCAGAGCCCTGTGCCCTGCTAGGAAAGTGAAGAGACTTGTCAGGCTCATCACACAGCTGGCTGGGAAAGCCCTGAGTTGCAGCAGAGACAAAAGATGTGCCAGTCGCTGGCAGATGAAAAGGGTGGGTAGCTAGAGGAAAACGATGCAGAGAAGCAGAGATCTGTCTTCCCACCCTCCTCTCACCAGATGCCAAGAAGGTGTGGGAAGGAAGTGGTAGAGTAGGGACAGGAGAGAAGACACACGCCTGCCTTCCACGTACAGGAAGCACTTGTCATCTGCCAGGTTTTAGTGGTAGACAGCCAGCTCCCTCCTGTATTCTCAAGCACTGACGAATAATGGAGCAGGTTTATGCAAAGCAAGCCCAAGAGTTGCTAATGGAGTGGTTTGGAATCATACTTTATTTGGAAAAGGAGCTAAAACACTTTGAGCCCAGTACTAGAACTGTTGTGGTTAAAACTGTGTTTGATTAATCATGATGCTTTTATGGGGGAACTTTAAAAGTACATTTGTGATATCTCTTGTTCTAAGGCACAGACACCAAAGCCGGTCCTAGAGTATGCTGGATCGGCCTGTGCCCAAACTGATGTCCTATTCAGGAATCCCAATGTGGAATCAATAATCCTGTGTGTTTCTTGACATTTCCTGGCAGTGCTGGTATTTCTGAACCATACAGCTTCATCCAGTTTTATCCAATTCCCTGTTGCATTATGACCTGAATTTTTTGTTAGGGATACCAGGCAGGAATTTGAACTTTTATCCAACTACCCACTAATAATTGGAGTGAGATTTAAATGCTGTTCTAGCTACATCTCTTTAGCAGATAACATTGAGTAGTAGGATAATGCAACACGTCTGTAATAATACATCTGTAATAGCAGGAAAACACGCATCTCCCTTTTCCTTCAGAAGTAATAATGTATCTGTTTTCTGGGCAGACACGTATTGTTTATTTTAATGTTTTATATACTAATTAGTTCTGTTTGGAGCCTAAAATAAACACACCTAAGAATATAAATGCATTTCATTAAAATGTTTTCTCTTTAAAGTTTCTCTTGCTTAATGGTGAATATTAGGCCATACTGATGTAATCGTGGGATTAAGAGCAAAGAGTTTGCAGGACTCTTCCACTTGATTTAATTTTTGCCCACTGCACTGCAAGGAACCAGTGGGTCTTGAGTCATTCCTATCTTCTCTGTACTCATTTTATAATGTTTATTCTAATTAATAATAAGGCAATTCTTTGTAATAATTCTTATAATAATTAGTTTGAGGGAATTCTGGGAGCCTTAGGTGAACACTGTTATTTAGAATAAATGCTAAATTATAACATTGTAATTCAAATGTAAAATGAGATGTCCAGCCATTTTTATTAAGTCAGGATAAGGTATTTTAGTAATAATAGTTCCTTGTGCTTACTACTCCTCATCTGTACATGATGATCAGTCTGTACATCAAAGCAGTTATCAAGGGGTGTAAGCACTTTATACATTTTGCAAGAGGGCTCTTTGAAGCGCATACACTAACAAGCCCAAATTTTCCAAAGCAGCTGATACATTGGGTGCCTTCACATTGAGGGTTGACTTGAGACATTGAAAGGTTCTGGCTAGTTGAAAGGTACCACATGGTACCCTGGCACAGCGTGTGACAGGAGTTCAGTTGCACGATTTTTATCTATTTAATGAGAACTTCTGCAGAGAAGAGAGATTAGTTTCACATTTAAATACACTTTGATTGAATATTGTAGTTTTTAATCCTACTGAATAGTTTTCAGAGTCATAGAGTAACTTTTTTCCTGTTTCAGGACCATCACAGCAACTTCCCAAAGCAAGCATGTCAGACATGCAGTTTGCTTTGCTGTTCATGAAATTTGGCTTTGATCAGATTAGCAATCCAACTTGCAGCTTGTTTGCTGGCTCTATTCTTTTGCAGTTTTACAGTCTCACATTAACACCACAGTGCTCAGAAGGATGCCTTTCTGCCTCTTGCCCTGCATGCCTGTGACTGCTGATACACTATGCCTTGTGTTGCTGGAGGAAGGCTTCTAGTTTTCCATGTAGCATTCTGGACTATCTGCTTTACCCCATGAAAAGAACCCCACTTTTCTAAATCTCAAATGACATAAGTTACTTCTGGGTATCTAGAGCTCGAGTCACTGCAGGACTGAAACACATAGATGCTGTAAGTTCATTTAACTGACTCCTCGGCGTATTTACCCTAGACTGAATTATTAAAACTGCAGGTAAGGACTTAGGTTTCCTACCTCGTGCAAGCAGAGAGTGAGACAATCTATATCCTTCATCTGCTGAGCATTTAGAGCTAGCTAACAAGAAAGACTGGGCAGAGGAGTGTATTAGAAATCCTGCCTTGCTCTCAAGCTGCATGCAGAATCATGTAGAGGTGCCCAAGCTAGCCCAGTTAGCCAGCGCAGAGTAGCCACATCAGTGCCCTGTTTGGCAAAGGATAATAATGTATGTGGCTCCTTAGGATTATTTCCTCTTTGTCCCATAATCATTTCATGTAAAAATGTATAAACAGCCTTGAGGAGACGGATTAGAGTATCTGGAGTGAGATCCAAGGATTAGAATGAGTCTGAGAGTCTTAAATAAAATTTCCACAGTCTGATTTCAAAGGTGTTTTCAGGGTACCTAACTTCACTTCTGGGAATATATATCGGTTTTACTGTATCTAAGTCTAAGCAAAGAAATGAATTTGGATTGCTACTTAAAATGCTTTTTCTTGGATGCAAGATAGGAGTTGTCACTTGTTCATTTTTAGCTGACCTAACCAGAAGGTGTTGTCTGTGAGCTCAGTAGTAGTTGTCTGTTATAGCACCTGATTTTTGGGTTCCTCTCTGAATTTACTCATGCCTTAGGAAATTCTTGCATGTGCTCTGAAATGGTGCAAGACTTCTTGAAATGTCACATGCTTTCAGTACAAGAAAGATACTGAGCTGTTGGAGTGAGTCCGGAGGAGGGCCATTTAGTTGATCAGAGAGCTGGAGCACCTCTCCTATGTAGACAGGCTGAGAAATTTGGGGTTGTTCAGCCTGGAGAAGAGAGTAAGGCTCCCTCTGGGGAGACCTTACAGCAGCCTTCCAGTGCCTGAAAGGGGCCTACAGGAAAACTGGAGAGGGGCTGGTTGTCAGGGAGTGTAACGATGAGACAAGGGGTAATGAGTTTAGATTAGTTACGAGGAAGAAATTCTTCCCTGTGAGGGCAGTGAGGCCCTGGCACAGGCTGCCCAGAGAAGCTGTGGCTGTCCCCTCCCTGGCAGTGCTCAAGGCCAGGTTGGATGGGGCTTTGGGCAACCTGGGCTAGTGGAGGAGGGTGTCCCTGCCCATAGCAGGGGGGCTGAACTAGGTGATCTTTGAGGTCCCTTCCAACCCAAACTGTTCTGTGATTCTATGATTTGGAGACTGTGGAGCTCCTATTGACAGCAAGTTTGCATGAAATCAAGGGGAAGAGAGATCAAGGCTGGTGGTACTTAAGAAGCTGATTTCCAGAGGTTTAGAGCTTAGCCTGTCATGCAGACACTTAGAGTTGCAGCCGAAGAATCTTATTTCCTATCTCCAGTAATTATGCATAAATACTTAATCTAAAAGGAATTGGGAAGTGTTACAGTGAGATATAGATCTAAATTAGACAACTTATGTTAAATCTCGATTTACCGATACACACCATTTAGAGTTAGTGACAGGACACTGTACACTCTCACAAAACAAGACACCTGCAAACCTAGAAGAAAGACCTAGTAATGTAAACCGCCTTACAAAACAGATTCTTTATCATTCTGAATTGTATCATAAGTGAAAAAAGGAATGGGGTTACATTTATTAGTTGTGGCTTCTGATTAGGGAGACCTAAAAGACTTCTAAGCTTCCCCTCCAAAATGGCTTCAGCTTTTATCCTCTGTTGCTCAACAGAAAAAGTACTTTCAAGTTCCTGTCTCTTAGAAGAAAACACAGATAATATAATTTTTTACTCTTTACTTCAAAAGAGGTCATGTCTTGCTGAATCTTTATGCTGAGCAGATTGTCTAATGATACAGCTCTGAACCAGCAGCAAGACACAAAACCCTGAGCGCAAGGATGTGAGGCTAACTCATATCACATTTTCTCACTCTCTCTTACATGGAAGCACAGTGTTACAAGTACAGTAATTTATGTAAACACTATTTTTTGCATATATTTTTATTTCTGGAAGACTTCCAAGTTCAGGAGAGCTTAAACTTTTTCTCAGTTCTTCAGTGCTGATTAATGACTGCTCCTACTTTTGGTGCTGCTTCGTTTCTGCTTTTTCAAGTCCCCTTTTAGTATCGGTTTGCCACAACTTGCTAGAAAAATGCAGGCTTTAAATGACCAACTCAGGCAGGTGAAGAACCAAGGATGCCTATATCAATCTCTTACTGAAGAAAGTTATGAGTGATTCTTTTTCTTTCTCGAGCCATCTTAAATGTGGATCAGAAAACAGTAATCAAGTTTGTGAGAACCAACGTGTGTGGTACATTTTTTCCTCCTGTTGCATATCTATGTTTTAGTATTGCATGTTAATTAACTCACGTAAGGCATTTGCCCAACACAAACTTCATAGTTCTTGGGAACAGGTTCTCTGCTTCTGTAGAGGTGCTTACTGAAGGACTTGCTGCCACCCTTCTGCAGCTCTTTCTCCTATCCTCTAATTGAATCCCTTTCATAGTTATAATTTGTCTGCCAAATGACTTATCAGTTGGAAAGACTCATGTCAGATACTACTTCCTTTTTTGCTTGTTTTTAACTGAGTGCTGCCAGGAGAAGGAAGGGGTTAAAGCGTGGGAGGATTGCTAAGAAAAAGGGTTTGGTTAATGACACACAGGACTGCATCTCACACACCATAGTTTGTTTACTCTTCTGTAAACAGCAAAAAGAATTATCATCATCATGGTAAGGCAAACAGCACTCTCTTTTTCTCTACCCCCCTCCCCCGAAATCTTTAGGTTAATACAAGATTAATTTTTTAGAATCATAAAATCAACTGATCTCCATTAGTTTTATAGAGTGTCTCTTTAACTGACAGATGCTACTGTTGACAGAAGGGGAGGGGGTAAAGGTTTTAGTATATGGAAATAACTAGCTCTGGGGAAGAGGAGATGGGAGCAGGCATGCCTTTTTTGACATGCCTGTTCATTTTTTATCAGCCTCCTTTCCTAAATACTCATGTAAGGATCTTTTCAATCTTTATTTATGCTGCTTTGTCTTTACTGAGCTTTTAAGAAAGATTTCTATTTGATTTTGCATTATTCGCGTCTTTCAGTTTTTCTGGGGTTTTTTGATACATCCAATACTTAAATCTGTTTGTCACCTAAGAAATAATGTGGGGTTTATATTTAAATCTATGCTTCTTGAACTATTGTTTTCCTTTAAAAAAATCAGTTAAACATGCAGGCTTAGTATTCTCCTTAGTCTATGTGCTATTGCAAAATGGTCAATTTTCAGTGGACTTTTGAACTAAAATTTTAGTTTTACAGTGAAAAAATAGATTGGAAGCAGACAGGTCCTGTTCTCTTGAAGACATGAAATGCTTTGCTGAAGTATTCTTAGTAGAAAATATAGTTTGTGGGAAAATGTGACTGTTAAAGACTAATGTTCATTTCACTTCACTCTGCTTCCCAGTATCCTTGGTTATTGGAGTAAGTTCCCCAGTCTAGATAACTACGTTACTTGTATATAGAGCTCAGGTAAAGCCTACATTTTTCAAAAAACAGGTATTGCTGTTTATATTGTCTGTAAAGTATAGCAGGCAAAGAGCTGGAAGAGGCAGGGAGTAAATTCCATGCTAGAGTGGACTTGTTAAAGTGTATTTCTTCCTCCACCTCCAAAGACCACACTGTCAACCTGGAATCTGATATATTTGAAAGAAATGCTAAAAACCTTTAACGTGTGTGTGCCAGACTCCGAGTATTCGGAAGAAGGCAGTGTGTGGGTGAAAGTAAAGTAAGTCGTACTTTTTGTACAAGAGAGTAACCCCTCTCTTGTGGCTTTGTTGAAGGGTCAGCATAAACAAGGAAAAATTATTATAGTGAAGTAATTCAAATCTGGCTGACTGACAGCAAGGTAACTGGTTAAGTTTTGTAATTGTTTAGGTTATCTTGAAATATAATTGCGTTTTTCCCCCTCACTGACTGACAAATATAGTTGATTCAGGTCAGATGTTAAGTATAATTTCTCCAAGCAAAAGCAGCAAGCCTTTATTTCCACCTACAACTCTCCCCTCCTCGCCCCCCACCTCTCTGCCAGTAGTTAGGGCACTCACCTGTAGCAGAGCGGCATGAAATCTTCTCTCTGTAGGACCTAAAACAGGGACACAAGTGAGTCTTGTGCAGCTCAGACTTTCCTCTCTTAGCTTTTATTCGGACATCCTTCCTTCTACTTTTCCTACTAATAATGTTTTTACAGCACAAGGTGCCAGCAGTACTCCAGCCAGATTTTCATCCTAACAAAGCCTGGCACTGCTAGTGTTGAATATTTGAGTCTCGGTTGCTGCAGAATGCTAGAGCCTGAAGAGTAGTAGTTTATTTAAATGTTTTTGGCTAATGCACTTTTTGGGGTATCATGTGACTGCTCGAACTTGGGAGGCTTTCTGTTTCTCATGGTTATCAGAGTTACAAGACCATGAATTCAAGATACCCACAAGGTTCCTGGTGTTCCTGTATGAACTTAGAAGGGTCTTACATTAATTAGCATTGCTCGAGATAGAAGGGTTCCATAGGTTTATGTGTTACTTGAAATCTAGTTATTTGTGACCTTCTAGTGAATGATAAAGCTTAAAGTTTTCACTATTTGTTGCTTTTTTCCCCTCTCTGAAGGTCAACACGTTAGCAAATAAATGCTTACATTACAGAACTGTCCACACTAGATATTACTACATATTAGTTACCACAAACTTGATAATGACTAGCAAAAATACTCAATTTTTCTATAATGTGCTCTAAGAAGTGTTTTCAGTCATGTTCAACTGACTCAGATGAACTAGTCTAAGAAAATAACATCCAATTGATCCCTTCAGACACAGCCTGAAGTTCTGATTCAACAAATCATGGTAGCTTATGCTTTCTCTCCACTGGAGACCAGCAAAGCACGTTTAATTACATTGTTAAATTAAGGGTTTGGCTGTGGCAACTTACATTAGCTAATGAGAAAAAAACCCAGCCAAAAAACAGAGGAAATATTTTAATGCTAACATAAACAGGTATGAATATAAATACATACAAGATTTACATTTCTTGGTTCAGAAGGCAGCTTTAGAGATTCACGCAGTGTACTTGAAATGGCTTCCCCTGCGCCATCTGAGGAACAGATAGGCAAGTCCTCTGTTTTTTTCAGCTGCCAATGCCTCTGATCAGGGCTTTCTGAAACTGCTCATGTCTCCAGGGTAAGAATGCTTGAGCAGAAATACGTTGAGGAAGTCTGATCCTCAGAGCAAGGATCCTTCTTGCCTTCTGAAAACCAAACACTTCAGTGCTGGAAATCAAGCATTGCTGTGCTCTGTCAGGCCAAGCCTCATTTTGGAGCCTCTTGAGAAGGTCGGTCTCTGTGCACTCTATTGCACTGGCAATACTGGCTCACCTACATTTATCTGAGTTAAAATACAAGCTCTTCAGGGCAAGTACCTGGCCTTTTATGTGTTTTGAAGGAGCTGTATATAATTAAAGTACTTTGTATGAAGAAATTGCTTCAAAACAGTTTACATAGGGCAGCTATTTCAAGATCAAGAAAAAATCTTTAGCCTCGTTCCCTGAGGAAACAGGGCTTATGTGACTGTACTGGCTGTCTGTCCCTCCTCCCTTCCATCCAACACCTTTTGAACTTGTTGGACAGTTTAAACTACATTTGAAAGGGGGAGACGTCTCAAAGATAATTAAGTTCCCATGGACTTTATGAAAATCAGCTGCTGGGAAGAGAGAAATCCAGATCTACAGTTCAAATAACTAATTTTTTCCAAGTGTAATCTTGCAATCCCAAAGCTTGACTGCAAGTGTAATAATGACTGTCAGGTTGATAATGTAATCCCAAATAATTTAGGGGACTGACAACTATTTTACATCCAAATATTAATATGCAGATTGATTACCATAATGAAGTTAAATTTCCCGTTTTGGTGTTTCACACATTTTTAATATGAGCAATGTGGGCATCCTCCTCACACTTGCAGTTATCATGAATTTTCAGATAAAGGTGTCACACTCAGAACAAGTCAATAAGGAGTTCATGAAAATTATGTATTTTTCCTTTTTTTTTTTTTAAGTTAGAAATGTTGATTACTGTCTCCTTATCCCTTCCCTATAATTAGTTAATGCTGGTAATACATACATAGAATCAAAAAATTAGGTAGTAATTGGGCTGTATTACTCGTGATTGTTGCATCTGATAAGGATGCAGATAGATGTTTTCCTTATCGCTAAAAGACTTTAACTGTCTGAGCTATATGAACTCAGCACAGCCTTTAATGTTCTCTGTTTTGGTTCTACTTGTTGATAGAAGTCTGCAAAGGGAGGGGGAAAAAAGAATTCATTTTATCTCATTTGCAGTTTATTTCACTACCGCTAAAAAAAGAAAAATATAAAACACAAAACCCAACAACCCCAAAACCTAACTTTAGGGTCATGTTTATAGATGTGCCTATTTAAAAGCTGCTGGGGGCTGATCACTATGTGTGCGGAGGACTTTGGTAGTTTCTCATGAGTTGTACGTGTAACATATATAAAGGGAGGGAAAAGACATGGGTTCCCATGGATTTCTGTTTGGTTCCAGTGTGGGAAATTAACTCTATATATCCCCCATTTTAGGTTTTCTCTAATTTTTTTATATGTTTGGGTAAGCTTGTCTGCTGTATGCAGTGTCACTGGCAGTGTAGGCACGGTGGGGCTCTTCCATTGCAGAGATGATGTTTCACAACTCTTATTTGGGGGACTTAATGAACAGCAGACCGCTGTTAGTCTGTTGATGAAGCAGAAATCGCTAACACACTTTCACCAGGAGGAGGAAGCATCCTTCTAAAAAGGGCTCTGGTTTCCTTCAGTGCCCAGGAGGCCAGGCAGGCCTGGGCAGCTGCGGGTGGGTTGACCTGGTGGTGTCTCTCCTGCCTCTGCGCAGAGACTTCAGAAGCACCCAAGTAAGGCTTGCGTGGTCCTTCCTGTCGAAGCTGTTCCACTTCATCTAAGTAATTAAGCGTTAATTAGAAGACGACTAGTTTAGCATTCATTAAACATTAAATACTAATTGAGCGCCCGCGGAGAGCGCTGGCACCATCAGGCCGCGGAGTCATTCTCACGCTGCCCCGGACGGGGGCAGGCGAGGGGGGAGGGAGCCGCCCCGGTCCCTTGCAGCCGGGGCCCGCGGGCGGAGCGCCAGGGGCGGGCTGAGGCGGCAGGCGCAGACGGGCATTGAGCCGCGCCCGCCGGCCCCGCGGTTGCCAGGTGGAAAATGCGGGTTCATCTCCCCGCAGGGCTTTGAACCGACATCTTCCACAAGGGTCCCATCCCATCCGCAGGGCGGCGCCGGCCCCGGCATGCCTACCCGGGCAGGTTCTGCCGCAGGGCTGGGGAGAGCGACGCCTACCTACGCCCGGGCCCTTGCTGGGGCTCAGCACCTTTCTTGGGGAGGGGGGCCGGGCCGCTCCTCTCCCTCCCCACGCAGGATCCGAAGCTTGACGCGGGCGGCCAGGACACCGTCCCCGCCGGCAGTCCTAGTGGCGGCCGGAGATAAACCGGTGCCCCTGGGCCAGGCGGAGGGAGAGCGCTGGCTGCCTCCTGGTCTAGGCGCTGGTTCGCGCGGGGCAGCCCTCGCTGCAGCCAGGCGGCGTGACTACCCGCGTTCAACCCTTGGCACTTTTCCCTCAACATCAAAAGTTTGTCGGTTTCGCCCGGAGCGGCGTTTTGCCCTCGATAACGAGGAAGCCGCCGCAGCGTGGGCTGCTGGAGCACGTACGGGATGCGGCGCCCACTAGTGCTCCGCCGCCCCCTCAGAGGTCTCGTCCGTAGCCGAGGGTGCCCACTTTCCCGTACTCTCCGCCGCCCCTCCGCCTTCCCCCTCGCTGGGGGCTAGTANGGGGCGAGCCCCCCCGCCACTGCCCTCCCGCCGCGGCCAGGGGAGGCTGCCCGGCCGGGTTACAGCCGATGCCCGCGGCCGGGGCGGTGGCTCGGGGCGGGCTGAGGTGCGCTGCGGGGGCGGGCCGAGGCGGAGCGCTCAGACAGCTGGCGCCGGGGCAGCTGCGCGGGTAGCGGCGCGGTGCGTGTGGGGCAGCTCCGCGCAGGGACCGCCGAGGCGCGACGGGCCGGGCGGTGAGTGTTGGGGTAGTTGACGGAACCCCTCGCTTGGCGGGGAGGGGCGGCGCCCGCACCT
>VZTU01032493.1:55464-124807 GCA_013400835.1 Zapornia atra
GTCTGGGACGGGAAAGGCCGGCAGCAGCTTCAGGGGGCCTCTCGCTTCCGGTAACGCGCGGACCGGGGGCGGCATCTCAGCGGGGCTGGGCTCCCCAGGGCGGCGGGTGTTGAGATGGTACCGGCCCAAGCCCCCAGCTGGAGCGGTGCCCCGTAGCCGTCCCCACGGGCAAGGAAGGGGCGGCGGGAGGTGCGTAAGGCCTCACTGGTGCCGACCCCGCGGCGGGGGAGCAGGGCTTCGCGGGGGGCCGCCGGTGTTTCAGCGCTGCCCGACCCGTGCTCGGCGGTGGGAGAGACTCCCGGCCCCTGGCAGGCGGTCGCGGCGACGGCAGCGAAAACTTAAGTTCAAAAGGCGCTTGAGGCAGCTCCCGTGCTGGCTGGGGACACACACACACACACGACACGACACCCGCTGTCCTCGGGAGGTCTGGTCCGCCGAAGTAGGAAATACTGGCGGTGTTTTGAAGTAGACATCTCAAAACAAGTATTCATCGTGCCGGCACGTAAAAAGTGCTAATGTATTAAAATGCAAATGTGCATGTATGCTTGGCAGTGCTGTTGCGTGTTTCCTGTTTACCATGTTAATTAGAAGTTGTAGGGGAAAACTTTACCAAGTGTAATCCAGGGCAGCGTTTGACCCAGTAACGCTCACTGGACGATACAGTGGCTTTTACAGTTCTGGGTTCTCTGGCTCAAAATACAAGCTAAGTATTTATTGGACTTGGTTAATGAGAAATTGATGAATTGTAATGCGGTTTACCCCTTTGAAAGTGTTCTCTACCGGCACTACTGTCAAAACTAACTCAGCCAGTGTGGAAAGGAAAGATAAAATCCCCACTCTTGTTCTTGTAAGGAAAATTGTGACCAAGCAGTTTGTCCCCAGTCTTGCAGATGCCAGGACGCTTTCCTGTATTATTTTGGAATATTTGGAACTCGTTGTGGAAGAGTTTGAGATTCAGGACATAAAACGCTGGTATGGTAAGGCAAGCTGAGTGTACTTGTAAACAAACGCAGGCAAAAGCATACAGAAGGATCTTGGAATTTTAATTGTTGGGGGGTTTTTTTGAGTGTTTTGGGTTTTGTGTTTTTTTGAGAGCTAGTATTGTTCAGTATGCTGTTTTGTTCCTGCTCGCTGTGTCCTTTTAATTTATAGGTGGTGCTAATACAAACAAATGCATTGCAGAAACAATTTTGATGTTAACCAAATGTATGTTTGTTTGTTTTTGTAGTCCACCTCACACTTACCAGATTCTTCCAGAGAAGAGAGTAAAAAGAAACCGGTTTTGGAAAGACTTGGGAATTTATTTGGTACAGGGAAAAGGAAAAATGTCAAAAGTTCAATAGAACACACTTCACACTGGAAAGGGGACAGATCAGTTTCCCCTCACAGAGCACAGCCAGTATACTGTAGGCACATACAGGAAAGATACGAAGCTCCTCAAGTACAGAAGCAAGTGAGAAACGTGAGTGCCGTTTCAGAGACACAGGAATACAATTTCAGTGGGGAAGTAGGACCACTGTATCGTGATACCATTTCAGAATGGAGTAGTAGAGGAGTCTCCTCAGACAGTGAGTGGTCAGCAGATTGGAGCAGCAGCAGTGAAACCATTAAAAACTCTTTCTTGGAGAGTAGCCTGAATGTGGAAACCCCAGAACTGGAGAAAAAATCCATCACAGATATAAATAATTCCACAACTCCAGATTTCATAAAAAGCTTGAGAAATTTGTCTAGTGAAGACTTAGAAAAGAGTATCCTAAGCCACAAGCAGCTCGTGAACACGTGGGTGTCTGAGGAGCCTGGGCATGCAAAACCAAAGGATTTGCCATATGAGTTGGAATCTGCGGCAAGTGAACACACATACTCTGCTAGAGTGTTAACAGTTGATATCTATCTAAGGAAAACAGACGAACTCCTTAATGAGCCTGTGACTGTTATATCAGAAGAAAATTATAGTGACTCAGAGACAATGGATAAAAAATCTGCTAATAAAAGATCTGGAAAAAGGAGAAAATCTCAATCCTCTAGTGACATCCCAAATGGAGAGAGAAACCAGACTGAGACCACTGCAAGAGAGGAAGCTGGTTTTGAGGATGAAGTTGCTTCTGAGGTGTTTTCTGACAAGATAATAAACTCTGAAAGAAAAGCAAAGTCTCCTCAACAGACTCCTGAAAGGAATTCCTCTTCCCCAGGTAATAATCAGGACCCGAAAGTTGGATCTGGTCACAAAGGGGCATCTAAAACTGAAGCTGACAAAGGCAAGCAGCAGATTGCAAACACAACTCCTGCACGGAGAAGGTCCTACCGAAAGAATCAGTCGGATGCTGTCCCCATTTCCCCTACGGGTTTGAAGGGTCAAGTAAAAGATTACTCCTCAAAAAGGCAACCTTTAGCATCACCAGAGAGTAACCCAATGACAAAAAGAACTTCAGTGGAAAAGGGAACTATACCTGTGGCTTTTGGGGAAGACAGCTTGGAGTCTCCCAAAGTTTCTTTGGCTGATAAGACAGAAGACGCTGCCTTGGTGTTTGCTGAAGGCAGAAATGAGACCAAGGCAGTAAAGCCGGGTAATGGTTCGGATGGAAGAGCTTTCTTGCGTACTGATGGGATTAAAAATGGAGACCTGTGTATGTCAGCTGAGAGACAGACAAATTTTGATTTAGACAGCTTGAAGCTGAAGAGTTTGGATGCTTCCAGAACAGTCACAACAAAGATTAGCCTGTAAGTAACATAAACTACTTTACCTTACCTCTGTAGTTGCAGTTTTGCCTTGATCTGAGTTTAGGATTCTATAGGAACACTGGCTGTGTATCTGTTATCTATTTACATTATTTTCAATTAAGAACTGTTTTGCGTTTGGTTTTTTTTTTAAATTTAAATTAAATTTACAGTTACCATTTAACAAGTACTGTAGTTTACATATGTTAGAAAAAGAATTCTTTTTTCTATTTTTTTTATCGTTAGGGAATTTCTTTGTATGCCAACTCCATTATATGGACTAACTTAACATACATAAAAGTATCTCTGTCATCATTATTGTTGCTCAGATTAGCTCAGCAGTCACTGACCTTAATGTTGTTTTGCCATCTGTAACCATCTGAGGATGCAGCTGAAGATTTTCTATGTGAAAGTCTATGAATAAGGACTGTGTTCAAGTTGTTCTTTGAAATAACCTAAGTTCTGCTATTGTACATATAGAATTTGATCTTTCAAATGATGTGATAAATCACACTCCAGAAATTTGAATGCTTATAGTTGGTTTCATAAGTATGTACAGGATGAATCATGTAAATTCATATGCAAGTAAATAACATCAGGCATGTACAGAATTATGCATATATTAGTTTGCAGGGTTTGGGTTTACACTCAAAGAAATTACCAGTCACACAGAGATCAGCGCTTTCCTTAGGATTATAGGCTGTATTTAAAACTTTTACTGTAATCACTGGTACGAGTCCAACAATTGATTTCCTGGATTCTGTTAAGTTTCTTCTATGCTGAGTCATCTTTATTACGTTCGGCATTTCTGTTGTTAAGATTGTCATGGCTATGTACTATACTATTGCTTTCCTTGCGCTGGTACGCTCGTTTGTAGGTGTCGGAGTACACAGAATCCTGTAGGTGCACCTGAGCTACACCAAATGTTCAGAATTGTCCTTCAGTTGTGTTAGAGGGATGTGAAGGATCAATGTTATGGCTTAAGAAACCCACATCTTTCCATTTATGCTTCCCAGATCTGAGAAGCGTTGGAGTGTTAGGGCAGTTTCCTTTGCACTGTTTGTAATACTGTGCATCTGATTTGTTCGTTTGTAACTGAATTAAAAGAAGCTAGATTGTGGTATTTTAGTACATGGTGATGCTTTGCCATCTGACGGTATAGATCACAAAGCTTAAACTGTGAAGTTTTGTCCAAGGGAAGGTGGGTTTTTTTGTATTTTTATCTTGGTGCAGCTGTCAGTGGTGTTGAAGTTCCACGTTTGTATAGCTGGATTTTGTTTTTCTGGGGATTTACTGTACAGAAAACCTAGAAGATAATATTCTGCTGTATTTAGAAAGTAATAGAGAAGTAGCCTTTCTGACAGATTGAATTTTAATAAATGATCAGCCTGTTCTATTTCACCTGCTTTTGTGGGGTGTGTGGCACTCTGTGTCTTGGCCTTATCTGCTGCTGTAGGAACTTTAGCCCTGGGTAGGGAGTGCCGCGTTGCATCTAAGGTTCCTGATGCATCTCTTAGCTGGCACTGCACAGTACCGCACAGTTTCATTAGCCAGACAGACTGATAGGGGTCAGATTAACTGGTATAATTTGATAATTTGTAGTCATTAAGCAGAACACATGAACTATAAACCTAGATGTGGATTAGGCTACTGTAAAATGGGGTGCCATTACTAGAAGAAGGTGTGGGTTTGTTGTCTTGTTTCTTTGAACTAGAGAACAGGTAGATTTACCATTTTCAAAGTTAAAAAAGTTGTTAGATACTTCACACAAATCTTTTTTGGGTTGAAAGATACTCATTTACTCACAGGTTCATTTGCCTTGGATAAGATGGGGTTTGTATAATCAAGTAGTTTTCACTTAAAAATGAACGTACTAATGACATTGTGCCAATCCTGGGAGTCAAGTTTCTTTAGAATGAAGAATTTCTTTAAATGAAGTCAGTTTTGCTGGTTCCCTGCAAGCAGTGATAGGATTTTATACCTCTCATGTTTTCATGTCTGTGTCTTGGGCAACTTGGAAATCACAGGATACTTTGTTTCTAGTTTTTGAAAGGGAAGCCTGTAAGGTTTGAGGCTAAGTTGAGGTTGACAGTACATCTCAATCAGCAAATAAAACCGCAGGCCGTAGTTAAAACTGTGATGTGCTTAGTGTAAAACTTGGCTTCAGTTGTCATATTTGATGTCCAGAAATGGTTTTGCACTTGCTGTTGCCTTTATGCCCCCTTGCTGAATTGTTCTCCCTGGTTAACATGCCATTTTTCTTTGGTGACCTCAATCTGATGTTTCAGCATCGCTGTTTCTTGGCATCAATTACGTGCTTGATGCGGTCGTTTGGACAGTGTGCTTCAAGTATGTGACTCACCTTCCATTTATGACTATAGTGGGAGAGGTTTAACTGCTTGCTTCCACAGGGGAGCTGCAAGGTGTAGCCGAAGAGAAGGACATCAGTATTTCTTGTGTGGCTGATTGTTCCTGGCACTGCAAGTCAGCAGTGGGTAGTAGGAATCGGCCTCACTGGGCTGTTGTAAGAAAGTGTTTGCGCTGTTAAGTGAATGAGCCTTTCAGTGCTTTCCCTCCATATTAGAAGGGAGGCTTAAAGGATACTCAAAAAACATCTTCTCCGTTTAAACGAGGTTAGAAACTCAGTTCTTGCAATAAGACGCATCCCTTGGCTGTAATTAAAGTCAGTATTTCTTAGTGTGGAAAAAGGTGTGATGAAAAGATTGGAAGAGGCCAGCTGTAGTGGATGGAGCTCCAGGGCTGACCTTTCTGCTGCTCTTCGGCCTCAGCTGTTTTTCTGCTGCTGCTGTGCAGAAATACTGCAGAATGCATAATGCAAAGTGCTGAAGTGGTTGTTTCTGAGTAAATCTATAAAGCTCGAAACTATACCTTTGAGGTATTAGCTGTTCATTTGAAGTAGGTTTTAGGTGTGGCTGTGGCTGATAGCCATCAGTGTTAACCATTAAACTTGCTTGGGTTGGGGCATGCAGGGAGGGACAGATTTTATTAGGAAGATTCATGTTGCTGTGTTGAATTGTGCATAGCAGTGCAAGTGACAGGCTGACAGAAGGATGGTATGGCAGTGAGTTTGTTAAAGTAACTAGGCTGTTAGTGTTACCTTTTGAAAATACAGGTAGAAGGAGAGGATAAGTACTTTGTTGTCATCAGAAAATGACATGATGGGCCCTGGTGAACAGCAGATTCAGCATGTGTCAGTAGCATGTCCTTGTTGCAGATGAAGACTATGTCTGTACTGGGCTACATCAGCAGGAGCATAGCCTGCAGGTCAAAGAAGACACTTGGTGCTCGTGAGGCTGCATCTTGGGGCTTTATATCAAGTTGTATCCCTCTCTTTCAACTCTTTTCTGGTACAAGAGAAATATTAACCAGTTGGAACAAGTCCAGGGGTGAGCCGTTAAGAAGGTGATAGCAGTGGAACATACCATGTTTGAGGAGAAGCTGAAGCAGCTTGATTTGTTTGGCTGAGAAAAGGATATGTCTAGACCTCCACCAGTGCTTGCTTCGTACAGAGGTAGAGCCAGATTCATCCCTGAGGTGCCCAGCTGAAGGGACAGTGGTCATGGTTGCATACTGCAACAGTGAAATTTCAATGGGATATACATCAAAAATAATTGACGGTGGTTGACCTGCTGCAATGCTTCCATAGTAAGGTTGTGATATCGTGACCCTTGGAGATAACTTGGTCAAAGCCTCTGGCAGCTTGATTGGTCTTTGAAGCCATTCCTGTTTTGAGCAGGAAGTTGGACTAGCTGACCTTTAGAAGTCTTTTGCAACTTTATATTCACTTTCAAAAAGAAAAAAAACATAGAAAAATTTAGCTCTGAAAAGTTTAGGCAAAGCAGTTGTACTGCACATGAAAAGTAGTGCCTAAATACATTTAATTTTGTGCAGAGTGATATTTCCCTCACTGCCTTCCCCCTTTCTTTCAGGAATAATTTTTTTCTACACTTAAAAAAAACCCAAACAACAACCCGTGGTGATTTTTATCTGAAAAAACATGGTGATTTTTATCAGTTACTTTCTGCATAAATTCTTAGGTAGCTGATTTTTAGTTCCTTCTGTTATTGCAGTAAGTTCATTCCTCATGCCTCTCCCATGAAAAGAAGCTTGTACAGTGGCTTGCTTCATAGGGGTTACTTTCTTACATGGGATGGATCTCTTGGGGAAGAGGAGAGAGAAGTGATCTTGGGTTTTGTGTTGTTCACGTTAACTCACTTCATGCTTCTTTCTTGGGCTAAAGAGCTGTCTGAGAGCTCAGTGAGCACGGTGTGTATAGGTAAAAAAGAAGAAAGCACTTCAATCAGAATCATCCGTTGATTGACAGACCATTTGAGGCCCAGGAGATTGTTGATGCAAGCGAGTTTCTTTTGTCTGCCACCATCCTTGGGGTTGGGTAGTGCAGTTTCTGCCTGTTCTGCTGCTGAGTATCTCCAGATTTCTCTTTGGAGAAACTGCTCTGCCTTTGAGGCGATGGTGGGCTCCTTGATGTTCCTTATGTCTGACTGATACATTTTGAAGGCACGTGCCCTGCATCTTTGCAGCTGTTCATACTGTTTCTGCAGTAGGAATTGACATTGGAGAAGTGAATTTTCCTGGATGTAGGTATTCAGAGGAAGGAGGCTTAAAGCCCTCAGCTGTGAGTCATCAGCCTTGTGTCATAGTACCTGAGTACTATGTGCAACATATTGTACATGCTTCTCTAGCCACCCTGCTGACAACGTTTCAGTTTCCTAACTCAGTTCTTGTAAAAGCATCAGGGTTACTTTACACAATTTAAATCATTAGCTGACTTTACCTGAAAGAAATGGGAGAGTGCTCACACGTGGTGTTCCCTTAGCAAAGTGGTGATGCCGTGACTGGGGACAGTTACCTTTTCCTCCAGCACTAATGAGGCCAGAAGAGGTCTTTCACATGATTTAAGGTTGCTTCTGCAACCTTCTTCACATGTCTGAGAAGAATCTGGGCAGATGTCTTCAAAACTTGTTGGAGAGGTATATTCAAATGTTAACCAACTCATTATCACCTTAATGAATTGTGATTTGTTTCCTAAACTCTGTAGGGAATTGCATGCATATAATTTATTCTGCCTATTCACTATTAAATTTTAATGTCTGTCAGTCATAAAGTAGTTAAGTACTCGGCCTCGATTGCAGATGCTGTAGGCTGCTGTGGGGTTTTTTTGTTTGTTTACTGGGCATTAAAGAGCTTCATTCGTGTTTGAAATGCGCTCTCCTTGTGTAGTGGCTGGGGTTTGGTGGAGGTTTTTTTTTTCGTCATTCATATAGTTGCTTGTTTTCTAGTTAATTCCTTTAGAGATACCAAAATTTAAACTGAGTATGACTATGGGAAATGTTATTATAATGCTACATTTTATTCTTTTGAATGTTGTTACAAGTCTTTTCAAGTTTAATCAAAGATGTAACTCTGTATCACTTTGCCTCCTGTAGTCCAGCCAAACCGAAGAGTGTAGAGCTGAATTTTAAAGCATCTACGAATCAAGACAATTTAGAAAGTGAGCAGGATACTCTTGAAAAACCAGTTAATAAAACTAACAGCAACATTGCCAACAAAATCTCCTTGTTTGAAAATAAATGTGCTAACCAGAGCCAGAAGCCTACTGACATCCCTGCTTCGAAAAACAGTACTGTACCAAGCACGTTTGTTGGCAGAGCAAAACTGAAATTTGGAAAGCAACCTAAGGAAAGTGAAGTGTCTGATAAAACCTTAAACAGGCAAAGCAGTCGCCAGAAGTTATTTGAGAATGGCGCACCAGAGAAAGAAAGCACTGCGGAATTCAAGGGCAAGAATGAAGAAGGCTCTGCCTCTTATGAGGATTTCGGGAAGACAACAGAACTTAAAGTAAAAGCTGCAATATCCCTTTTTAACCAAAGCAGCAAAACTGATGCTAGCGGTGCCTCTCTGAAGCAACCTGATCCAGAATTGACCACAGCTAAAAAAGATAGTTTACCTTTTAAACTGGCTTTGCTTTCACTCAGTAAAAGTGAAAATGCTCAAGATACTTCCTATCAAAGCATTAACACAAGCTCAGAATTCCACAGAAATGAGGAAAAGTTGCTGCCAAACACAGAGGTTTTATCACCTTGCAGTGATGATAAACATTCTCTAGCATCTCATCAGGTTTCTAGACCAGAATTTAAGGTGATGGAAAACGGAGATAAAAAGGCAAAGCCGGGAGATCTGAGTTTTGCAGCGCTGCAGTGTGGTGACAGCAGTCAAGATGGTGCATTGATATCAGAGCATGGCATCAGTACACAGAAGAGCCCAGGCAAAACCTGTAATGGGTCTGCTGAAGACGACAGTGTTTTTGATTCCCCATCTGACATGAAGAAGTTTGCTGAAACAATAAAAAACTTGGACAGCTCAGTTTGTTTACCCCAGAAAAAGAAGAGGTCAAAGCTTCCCAAGTCCCCAGCACCCCACTTTGCAATGCCTCCCATTCATGAAGACAACTTAGAGAAAGTGTTTGATCCTAGTGTATTTACTTTTGGTTTGGGCTTGAGGAGGGAAAAAGCACAGGACCTGTTACCAGCCCAACAAATGAAAATGCAAAGCCTGGAAACAATAGCCAGAGTCAGACCCAAGCGTGCATCAACAGAGCAAAGTATCATATTCAAGGCCCTGCAGTCATCTAATAGAGATGAACCTGCCTTTACTCAGGAAATAAATGGAAAAGAGAATGTTGATGGTACAGATGGTGAAATTAAGAGATCCCGGCTTGAAAAAAGCTCCCTCTTCTCAAGTTTGCTGTCTTCTACATCTAAAGAAAAGTTTTTTAATCCGTCTGTCACCTCAGTAAGTAATGCTGTGACAGCTTTTACAACTGATTCCTCAGGGATGCCTCCTTTACAACAGGATCCTTCCGGGCCGTTCAGCATGCCTCAAAAATCTGAGGTAATAATGACCATTCATAAAGTGCAACCATGTACAAATTTGTCTACCTGCTGAATGGCTGTTAATGTGGAATTTGCAATTCAGTTTCTTTCAGATATGAAGTTTCCGAGTTTTGTGGAGAAATACATGCAAGCAGACAGTGCAAAGAAAGAACTAAGTTTACAAATGCCCAACTATGGGAACCCTGAGAAAAGTTTTTCCAGCTGGTTAGGGACAAGCAGATATGAATCAAATATCCCTGGTGGTTTATTAGACGTGGATGTAAGTATTGTCTGTTGTTTAAAATCTGCCCGTAAAGTTACTCAGATTTTGTATTTCTACAGATGGTGAGCACACATTGTTTCACTTTGTTTGCCCTCTAAGGGTCATATGTAGACTACAATATATAGAGGTGAATGTAGGTATGGTACCAGTTTCATCTGCTGTTGGCTATACATGAAAATGAGATGGCATCTGTTAACATGATTATGTTTCTTCATGGTGCCCTTATTTTGATACTCTTCACAGATATTGAAAGTGTATGTTTGGATATGTCTTCATACTTGATCTTGTATTGTTTTGAAACAAATCTCATTCTAACTTTATTTTTTATTGTAAATTAGTAGAATGCTTTCTGTGAACTTCAGAAAACTTGTCCATGCTTATTCTGTTGACAATAATCTCTCTCCTCTTCCTGCAAGACCTTCAGCCCTGTTAAATGAGTAACAGGGCAAACTTTCTTTATCCCTCTGGTTTTGTTCCCAGTATTCCCATGCATTTGATAGAAAACAAAGTATTCTTTAAGAATACGTTAGGAACTGGATAGCAGCGATTATCCAAAGTGCTGCTACAGTGGAGGGCTGTCCCTTTGATTATGGGCATCAGTTCATCATGACTGAAGGAAGGCCTATGTGTTTTCCCTTCAAGACAACTTTAATGTGGGAGAACTTTGTAATTTCTGTTATCAAAGGATGAAGCGGTGTCCTACAGTATCTGCTATTTCCGTTCATGTGGTCCCATACTGTTACCTGAGACGAACACTATAATCAAGAGATCTAAGAACCGTGGGAAGAAATATGTTCTCCAAAGTTTAATAGCCACATTAAGGTGACCTGTAGAATTGAAGCAACATGTAAGAAGTTTGAGAAATACTTTTCCAAAGCTAATGGTTATCTGCTTTTGCAATTCTACTAAAAGGAGTGGGGGTGTAGTAGAAATAACTCCTCCTACAAGGTGGAAAAAAAAAAAGGAAATCATCCCATGGTACCTTGCAATTTTGAGAAATTTTCTCTCATGGGAAGTTTTTTAATTAGTGAGGAGATGAAAATTAGGGGGATTATTTGCAGCAGTGTAGACTTAGGCTGTCAGTTAAAAAGGCTTTTTATACTCTGGATGGTCCTGCTTGGACTTCAAAACACGAGTTTAAAGTCAAATGGCTATTACTGATTGTTTTGCTACTTAGTGGGTTTCAATTGTTCAGTAGAGTGTGGGGGCTTGATATGTATGGCAAGAGAGTATGTATGCGCGTAAGACTGCTCTTGAGAGAAGCCCATTAGACTCCAAAAGGTTCCAGGACTTCTGCAGTGCTGCTGTTGACTCTGAATTGCTTTACTCAAATTAGACAGGAACTGAAAAAGGTTGTATGATATGTACCTACTGTGCATCTTCAACTTACAAAGAAAATGATGATGCAGTAGCTAATGGGTAATGTGAAGGAAAAGAATAAGGGCAGCCCAAAACAATGACTTTGGCATTTCTTAAAACACAGAACAAGTTCTAACTAGAATTGAAGCAGAGGCTAAAAAAACCGGTCATGCTTCAACGTGTCTTGATGATGCCGGTGAATATCTGATGGTGCTTAGGAACTCTGTCCTGAGACCACTGCCTGCATGCCAACTAATATGTTCTCATTAGTTCCTTGCACGTGTTGCTGGTTATCTTAGGCTGCAGCCTGGTTAGGGTCAGGATCTGTTTGTATGAATAGTTCCTAGAAGAGCAGGACCCTGCCCCAGAACACGCGCTCCTGTCCTTGCTAGGAAGCCAAACCTGTAATTGCAACGCTTTATTTGTTTTAAGATGACGTGATGCAACCACAACTTTCCCATAATATTCTATATCATATAATTTACCACTGACTTCAGCATTGTTTTAGACTTTGTATACCTTTATGTGTTTTATTTGTTCTTGGCATTTTTAGTCTATCACTTACTGCAGAGTCTCGTGCTTTTTGAAGAAACCTATCTTGTTACAAGGTGGTCAGCACAAAATTCATTATGCTAGTTAGTTCATACATGTTAATGTCATCAGCCCTCCTCAGTTTTTTCATCTATTCCTTCAAAATGATTTCATGCTTTATGGTTACCATAGATTTAAACTTGCATTGATATCTTTATGATTGTAGAACATGTACTTTGTTAATGCCAGTGTTTTAAATAGTCTTTTGGTACGGAAATCCTGGAATATATAGGAAACTGATCAGAAGGATGTAAAAGCATTTCCAGTTTGAGGATAGTCAGCTTCAGTGAGTTGATATTTCAGTGTGTTGTTTGTTTGGTTTTTTTAAGAAAAGTCTGTAAATTTGTATGTTTGTGGCAAGATATGCTATTCAGGAGGAAGAAGGAATTGAAGCAGTAAGTAGGCCTAGTTGAAGTGTTACCAGTTTTTACTATTCTGAATAATTTTTATATTGTTTCATTAGGTTTTTTATAGCTGAGCGTTTTTATTAAATTTTTTTGTTTGTTTCTTTGGGCTTTTTTTGGTGACTTTTCTCTCCCCACTGTCTGTTAGGCACTTTCAGGAAATGGACAAAGTAAAATCAATCCCAGACCTGGCAAGGTAAGATCAATTTATTATCTTTACCGTTCCTTTCTGTATTTAAAGCATAACAAGACAGACATATTGGTGTGTGTTTGGGTTTGTGATTTTTTTTTTCTTCTTTTTTTAATACAGCTGGTGATATACTGTGAATCAGACTATGAAAAAAATGGTATTGAAGTTTTTCATGATGTTCTGGATTGCAGTTCTTGGGTTCTATCACCAACCATTTTAGTTAAAGTTGTCAGAGGATGGTAAGAGATTTTTATTCCATCCTTGGGTCTATCCAAAAATCCTTGGAAACAGAACCAGTGTGTAATTCACAGCAAGTCTGCCTGGCAAATAGCAATGTAACGTAGGCACCTATGAGCAAGAAATGTGGTGGCTTACCCCTGTAATAGGAAGTTCTGGGCCAGAAAACTTACTTTGCTGACAAATGGAGTGTGTGGGTGTTACCAGTTGAAGGCGTGCACCATTTCATCAAGCAAAGGGGATGAATGACAGATTCAGTCCAGCTGTGCTGTCCTTTGACTCATCTCCCCTTTATGGGTTCTCTCCTAGTTCTTGGATTGGGCTAAAAGGCTAGCAGAGGAGTTTAATGCCACATCTGGCATGGATTTGGATGGGGAAGATTAATTCCGTGTCTAAAGGTATAAGGTGGTGCTGTAGAGATAATTTGACCATTTCTCTGATGAATCAATCCACGAGAGGGAATTTTTCTCTAAAAGCTAGATTGCCTCAGAGTAATTCAAAACAAGTTCATCTCCTGCATTCTTCATAGCATTAACAGAACAGCCATTAGTAGTGTGGATAGCATAGCAAGTTAAGTTGTGGCCAGGCTATAATACAGGCAAATAGCAGGTTCTTAGAAATAATGATCTGATGTTAAGCTGCAGAAACAAGGACTAGCTGCAGTAGGAGGTACTGGGAAGCACACTGATCACTGTTTAGCTTCAGAGAACTGAAATTAATATCCTTCAATCTGCGTGTACCGGGTGTTCTTTTCCAACATGGACTAGGGGACTGGGTGTTGTCACCCCACCCTTCAACTGAGAGCTCCAGGGGAGGATTTTGTATTTGCAGATGGATATAGTTTTTATCTTGTTATATATTTAATCCTGCCGTTAAAAATAAAGTTGTGCTTGTCCTCTGAGCAATCTTAATCATCCTTCAGTGTATCTATACCAGCCCCTGTGGAACCCCAGGCTGCCGTTCACACAATCCAAGTAGCTTGTCTGTTTATACATGGTGCAGCAGTCTGCAGTGTCAGTGTTTTCTGACCTACAAATTGGTTCTGATTAATATCTCATGCAAAAGTATTTGCAGGCGGTAGTCTTGTGCCAAATCATCAATCTAAAAAGGTGGAGGAGTTTTTGATTAAATTGCAAAGTCAGCAGTAGGCATCTGTCTTTTTTTACATTGCTTTTGAAAGTATCACTTAGGCTTAGAAGTGGCTTGCATCAGTGGTGTCGGGCAAATAAGCTATATTGGGGTGGCAGAAAGGGACTGGGAATGCTGTGACTTATGAAAGGATTTGGTAAATGGGAACATGAATTTTTCAAATCACACTTGAAAAGGAATCGTTAAAAATGAGATTTTAAAAATTTGTTTTCAGCTGGATACTCTATGAGAAACCAAATTTTGAAGGCCCCTCTATTCCCTTGGAAGAAGGAGAACTGGAACTCCCAGATATTTGGGGTACAGGTACTTCTGAAGAGCAAAATGAATGCAAATCTCTAAAGCCTGCAGTGATTGGGTCAATAAGACATGTTGTTAAGGCAAGTAATATAAGTACATTTTGTATGGGTCTTAATGTTTGGTGATGTTTTATACTGATACAAAGAGTAATTGGTGTATTAGAGTAATTGGTGTATTAGGCCACAAGTGCAAGATGAGCTGTAAACGCATGAAATGAACTTCCATGTTGAATTTCTTGTTTAAGCACAAAATAAATGGAGTAGGTGTTGCACAATGGGGATTATGGTAGCATTCACTGGAAGGGTAGGGCAGGAAGAAAGCTTAAGTGTTTTTCATTAGAATAGTGTCAAAATTGCTGTGTATGGTGTGTGCTTTTTAGCATAGGCTTTTTTAGCCTGGGAAAAACAGTCCACAGAACCATCAATTCTACAGACTTATATTTTCAAAAGTATGTATGTGGTTGGGTTTCTTGGTTTGAGTTTCTTTTTTCCCTTTTTTAATACAAACAAAATTTATACTCAACATGAACTTCAGTGTCAAATACCAAACCTTGTTTGATATTCAAAAACTAGCCCTGTATGTGCAAGCTTACTAGGGAGTTTCACACATGGTGGAACAGCCTTCCTACATGCACTTTTAACCTACTATTAAGTAGTTAATTTTGCAGGTGGACAAAACAAGCATGAGCTAGAAGGTTATTTGACTAGGAAAGGAAGGAGGAGGAATATATATTACTTGTAGCTACAATTCGTGTTTAAAATTGCAGTTTTCTTCAAGAATGGCTTTCTTGGTGTTACGTTAGGATTTAATTTGCCAGAGATGTTAGCTGATGGAAGATGATGCGTTCCTAGATGTCTGAAAGTAAACAGTGTAAATGTTGATTAGAGATTGTCTTGGTCCAAACGGACACGGGCAAACTGGCCTAGATATGCTTTTATTATAGGCATCTAATAGCAGTGCTCATTGTCAAGAGGGGAAACAATTTAAACAGGTGTTTCAAAGCTCGTTTAGTTATTCCCATTAATTACAGAACTCGCAGCGCAGATTGAGTGATTATGGCAATCTTCACCTTTCAGGATTACAGGGTTTGCCGGATTGATTTGTACACGGAACCTGAGGGGTTAGGGATCGTGACTTCCTTTTTCGACGACACCGAAGAAATAGGGGTGTTTGGCACCACTCAGAAGACTTGTTCCATCAAAGTGCACTGGGGCACGTAAGTGCAGAGTTCTGTATGCATGTGTACTGCTATGAAAGGAATTTGTTTTAAACCACTGGTTACACTTATCAGGCATGCAAGCAGGCTCTGTATGTTTTAGTCCTGTGTTTTGGTAGTGTTTGTTGACAGTAGCATTAGTGCATCATTTTCATGCTTCACCCTTGGAGAGGCTGACCTCTTAAAATGTTTCGTGTGAAAGCCAGTTTTCCTTCTGCTTGAGTATGGTAAAGATAAAGTAGCCCTTGCGTATTTGTGGCAAAGGAATGAGTTTGCCTTTCCTGCTCTTTCTCATTCAGGCAAACTTACCTTGAGAGTGAGGGTATGAACTGTTAAGATAAGACCACGTTTCCTAATTGCTTTTCATTATACTAAGAGAAGAAAGCTTTTGAGCCCTCATCATACAAAATAAGACTTAATGTCCTAAGTGGACTCTGGAAAGCACTGTTGCATTTCAGAATGCATTTTAATCAGGGTTTTTAGGGTGAAGTTCAGGATGTATATGTTATGTCACCTGAAAATAACCAGTCCTGTGAGTTAGGAGTGTAATGTGTGTCATGAACCAAGCAAGCTTGTATGAGGAAAGAAACCTCCAAGGAGCAATCCAGACACTGTACAGTGGTAATTTTGTTAGCTTAATAAGAGAACTTGAAAATAATTACTGAAAATATTCCTCAAAATGGTACTGGGAAAAGTCTGCAGAAGAAAAAGTGAGAGTGCAACCACTTTCAGCGCTGTTGGGTCCTGAACAACTTTTTATAAGGTGTACTGACCATGGTTAGTTACTACCTGTTGGCCATGCCATCTTTGGGCTCTGATAGCGTTTACCTTGCTGCAAACAATCTATTTAATATAGACTGAAAACTGCCCAACTGGAGATAACTCAGTGCAAAGGCATATTCAGATAGTCCATGCTATGGATAGGGTGCTTTAGTTGCTAGGTAAGGGGTTTTTATCTGATTAAATCTTTACACCTTGATTTGGGGAAAAAAATGAAGCACTTGGGTATATAGGAGATATCCAAGTAGTTAGTCCTCTGGCAGGTGCTTATTGCTATTGAGCTGCAAGCTTCATCCATTAATTTAATTACATGCCTGCTAAAAGTATTGAAATGAAATGAGATATGTTATTTGAAGGTTGATTATTAATTGACTTTATCTCTCTGTTTTATTTCTGTCTCTCACTTAAAAGTATTTTGTAAATAGTGGAATACCTTTTTTGGAAAGGAAGCGAGGCCAGTACACGTCCCTCAGACTTGAAACTGGTCCTTATTTTGCATCAGTGTGAGAGCGTTTTTTGGTTACTGAATCTGTATAAACTCCTGCAGAGTTAATTTCTCTCTGTTGCATTTGAGTCTCTTTGGGGAAGACAGACCGGTATTTGCACGAGGAAGCAAAACAGACAGTTGGAAAATAACTGTTTCAGATACCAGTTCATTAGTCCAGTATAGAAAGAAGTCATTCCTGCCAATAACTTGCAAGAGCAATTTAGTGATTTCCTTCAGCCTTTTTTTTTTGTTTTTGCATGTGGTAGGGTTTTTCCTTTCCTTTCGTTTACAGGCATGGCAGCTCACTGTATTGGCAGTTGAGGGAGGCTCTGATTCTGAGTCACCTTGCTGTATGGGTGTGGTTGTATCTTCTTAAGGTTTCCCAGTGTTCATGCTTAATTGTTGTTTACTAAAAGCTGCCAACAGAAATGAGTCAGTGCACCTTTATCTTCTGATTGTACCATCTCCTTGCTCTCTGATGTGTTCAAATTCTTGCAGTGAAGTTGAGGGCTTACTGAGAGGTTCTACTGTAGGACACAAAATCAGCTTGGAATCTGCCTTTTAAGCGTGGTAGGGTGATGGATTGATTTAACAGCCTTCTGGTACCAGTAGATTTATATGCATTGTGATCCTTACATGATGAAAAAGTTGGCTGCAGAAAGTATGTATTTTATACTGCTCCATGCTGTGCTTCTGAGAGATCAGTAAACTTAACTGGAAGAAATACATTGCTGTCCTCTAGGCAGAGATCAGCAGTGTGCTGCTTTTTTTTCTGTAAGTGATTACCAGTTCAGATTTTATTGAAAAAAAGCTTTGGAAAACTACTTGTGCTGTCCTGGTGAGGAATTTTGAAAATGATCTCTTTCAAATGAGACTTAGTAGCAAGTACAAACTAGGAGGCAATAGGTTTCTAAGGAGTTGACAGGTTTCTCTATGTATTAATAAATAATACAAGTTTTGAATTCCCTATTGAACAGATTTTGCAACAAATACAAGTCTAGGTTAGTAGAGATGTTTCAACTTCTTGAAAATGGTTTAAACCATTAAAAAAGAACACACAATAACTGTAAGTCTTGAAACTTTAGTTCAAAATTTATGTTGCCCCCAGATAAGACAGGATCACATTCTTTACGGTCTGCTCATTGCACTGATTTTTTTTTTTAACCTGGTCTAGCAAAACACGTGCATTGTTGGTGATTTCTGCAGAGCCACAGAGATTGGCCAGAACACCAGCTTGTAGTTGCCAATTTTCATGGTAAAGTCAAAGAAACAGAGTATTAAGAGTACAATGGTGCCTTTTCTAAAATAAGCATGTTATCTTGTTCTTTACTGTTCAGAAATGTTCAGGGGTTGTTATCTTTTCCTTTCTCCCTTACTTTAGTTGGCTAATTTATGAAGAACCCGGCTTCCAGGGAGTCCCTTTGATGTTGGAGCCTGGTGAATATCCTAATTTAGCATTCTGGGAGAAGAAGGAAGCCTACATCAGGTCCATGAGGCCCTTGAAAATGGTAAAATACTGTTACTACTTGCAATTCCATGACCTGTGTTTATGTGTTAGAAATAATGTGTTGAGGTGGCTAGATTTTAAGTAATTCAAAACTGTAGGTCTTAAAAACCTAACATTTTTAGTCTTAAACATTCTTGAACTTTTACCATTTAATTGCACCCCTTTCTGCCTTTAATCTTCCTGTGTTCACTTGTGTTTTTCAGTGAAAGTTTCAACTTAATTCTATCTTCTTGTGAAGAGTTAATGAGACTTACATGTGTCTTTAAGTTGTGTAAATAAGTATAGACAACTTATTTTTTTTTCCTTATTTTTTTTTTTTATTTTTTCCCCAACAGGGTGGTCGCAAAGTTGAATTCAGTGGAGAGCCAAAGGTAAAAGTCAATATTGATTTGATTGTCCAGAGGTACTTAAAACACACAAACATCCCCATGCATGGGTAGAGAAATACATAGCGACTTATCTACCTGTACACGGGTAGAGAAATAAGTAGTGATTATATCCTGACTGCTTATGGTTTAGTGGCTGGTCCTGCTGTATGTGACCACACCATGGAACTGCATTTTCTGTCGCATTTATACATCCATCACACACACATTAACAGCCATCTTGATAATGCAGATGTGTAAAGAACTATGAAGCCCTCATATTCCATCTCTAATGGAAAGGTCTCTTAAAGACATCTTTCTCTAAAGAGATTTTTAGAAGAGATCTCTCTTAGAGGAGAGTTCCCACTATCCTCATAATCTTGCCTTCTCTCTACGTGCCCATGCAAAAGAAACTGTGTGTTGTCAGAATTTATCATGCTCTCTGCAACTTTTCTTTTACTTCATTACTTCTATAGGTAATCATTTATGAGAAGCCTTTCTTTGAAGGGAGACATGTGGAAATAGAATCAGAGATCTTTATGCTTGATGACAAGGAGTCAGAAGAAAAGACCAGACTTCCACTTGCATCGGTGGGATCCTTGAAAGTACTGGGAGGAGTGTAAGTATGGAAAAACCACATCAATATTTCTGCTTCAAGAGAAATAGTAACTCCATAGATTGGAAATTGAAGTGGACAAGTTCAGTACCCATTTATTTCCTCTGTCTTCCTAGTTTTGGGGTTTAGCTGCATGCCTGGATTAAATGTGCAAACATTCAGAGCTAAAGAACAAGTTTTACACATCTGTAGCTGCTCCATAACAACATACAGAGTGGTAGTTATCCATTTTCACATACAGACCCAGTTGTTGTTGTTGTTGTTGTTTAGTTGGGTTGCTTATGAGAAGCCTGGGTTTGAAGGCCATCAGTACTTGCTGGAAGAAGGAGCGTATCGGGATTGGACAGACTGGGGTGGCTATGATAAAGAGTTGCAGTCACTGCGACCGATTGTTGGGGTAAGTTCCAAGAACACATAGTAAGCATTCCCTGAGTGCACTGAGTGCATTTTCCTTATGCTGTTTCTCTTTGTTTTAACAGGACTTCACAAACTCCCATATGATAATGTACAGTGAGAAAGACTTTGGATCAAAGGGTTCTAATATTAACGTGCTAGGAATTATTTCCAATTTGAAGGACACTGGATATGGGCTGAGGACACAGTCTATAAATGTGCTAAGTGGCGTGTAAGTGATATTTTTAATGCTGTGTTTTAAATGTGCTATTCTTTTTAGAATTCAATAGCATTTGCAGGTTTTATTCAGCATTTTGATTTCTAATGTCTGTGTGAAGTCTTCAGATAAAATTTTATGCCCTTGACTGCAGAATGTGGAAAAGTAAGCTTACTATGTGAATATGTGCAGTACATCAGTTTTCTTCTCATGATACCATCAGATGGTCCCAGGAAATGTTGGCTTACTGATGCACAAGTGTGAAACTATATGAGATGACATTAGAGAGGAAGAAGTAGCTTGTTCTGGTGGCTGTATTTTTTAAAAGCATTTCAACAACAAAATTGTTATGGAACCAATTCAAGTTCTGAAACTAATTTTCAGGCTTCTTGTGTTTGACCAGAGACAAATTCCTTGCTCTTTCTCTCAGTTGTATGTACAAAGGAGGTAACTCTTGCAATGCTAACTAATGTATTCTGACATTAAGGAGACTTAAAACTGTTCTGAAAAGTAATACTGCTTTTGTAGAGAATCCCAATAATAATAAATAGTGTTTTAGTACTGTGGCATTGTTTTGTAGGATTTTTTTGTTTAGTTGGTTGGTTTTGCTGTGTTTTAACACAGTGGTTCCCAGAACTTTGCCTTGGCACGGCCGTTAACAACTCTTACTCTTTGTACCACACATGTTGACACACAGAGTTGATAGGCTTTGCTGTTTGATTTGTTAAGTATGTCAGATTTGAGTTTCACAGCCTTGCAGACTGCAACAAATTACTTTGGAAAAACAGGCAAGTATTAGCAATCACATCTGCAAATATACAAAATTACTTAAACTACAAGAACCAAGAGTATGAGATGTACGGTCTCTCTCTCTGCCTGGTATGCAGGTGGATTGCTGAAAGCCCTGCCTAACTCAGCCACACCCTAAATCGGTGTGTTATCTGTGTGATATCTCTGCAAGCTTTGTCTGGATAAAGATTGCAGAATCAAGCTCGATGCATTCCAGAGGAATGCTTTTAATTTGTATATGAATATGGTGTGACAGTGGGGTTTTTTTTTTCTGCCTGGTGACCTTTGAAGCCACTGTCCCCTTTAGTCTATTGTAAAATGCAAGGGATATTCATGGGAAAGAGTCATCTCTGACGGCTGGGAAACAAATTGTGGGTTACCTATCACACCCTTTGTGTAGTTGTTCTAGTAAATGTGTCTGCTGCCGCTGAGATAGAAATCATACTTGAGTTTGAGTATTCCAGTAATTAAGAGTGACTCTAATACTCTGATGGTAAAGGTATGTAGAAGTCATTACAAACAAAACTCTTGTCCCACAGACTCTGCTGCTGCTCCTGTAATCTCACCTTGGAGTCTCTTAAAGGTGTCATTTGTAGCAATAAGGTTTTCAAAAATGTAGGTGCGTTGCTCATAACAGGTGACTAGCACTCAACTCTTCAGTCTTACCACGACCCTTTTGTTTCCAAAGAGGTTGTGAGTATTTGGGGGCTTTGTGGTGATGTTCTTACCAAATACTAATGTGTCAGAAAAGCTGAATGATTCACGTTAAGTCATGCTTGGTAATAAAATGCTTTATTTTAAGTGTTAAGTAACTGCTCAGGTAGATTTTTTTTCTTTCCTTCCAAGAAATCAGTCACAGCGTGATGAATAATCCATTGAGCAATTTCCTGAGCTGTTTGGACTGTAATATAGATGATGTCATAATGAACTGTGACAGATTCAGTTAAAGCTTGTCATAATATTTTGAAGTAATCTTCTTGGTATCATACTGAAAACACTTCATTAAAAGAAAGTAAAAACTGTAAAAAGCCGTAAACCTTTCATCACAACTTTTTTTAGCTACAGGTATTTGGAGTAAACACCTGTAGAAGTCAGGTAGAAGATGATCTGTGATTCATACGTAATTAATTTGGTTGCTTTATAACTTAAAGGGTATATCAAAGAAAGCCTGACGCTGCAGTCCACAGGTACTACTGAACAAGTTCTGAGCTAAGCTGCATCTCTAAACTGTGTGCTGAAGACAGCCCAGCTCTAGGACTGAATATTCCATTTTGGGGTAATGGAATGCAGCTAGCATTAAAATTTTCAGCTATTGTGTTTCTGAAGAATGTTTCCAAGCAATATTTTAATGTCGCTGCTATAGCTATTGTAAAGACATCTGGAGAAAAAAATATCCTCAGGTGATGAGGATTGACTTATTTATAAATGAAAATGTTTTTCTCTTGAGCATTCTTCAGTAATTGGCCAAGCATAAAATCCAGGTTATTTTATTCTTCTGCCATTAGGGTGGGAGAAAGCAGTCCAGATTGCCTGAAAATAGGAGAGTCCTTTTTTCTTTCAAGTAGGGTTTGATCTTACAATTCTGCCAATTTGGAACTAAAGTGGTGGAACATAGAAGCATTTACTAGCAACGGGTAACACCCTTTACAAGTTTAAGCAAGTACTAAAATCAACTGTTGTACAACTTTGATTTCCTCTCTGCTTAAAAACGCTTTAAGCTTATACTTAGTAATGATGAAAATCACAAGAATTGCATGTTTGAAACGTGCCTTTTCTTTATCCATAAACACAGGAAAGTTTGCCAAAAATACTGAAAAAGCCCCTGTCTTCTAGTTGATTCTGTTTGAACTTTGTGGAAGAACTTTCCAGGATTTGGGTTTGTGGTTTGGTTTGGTGTTTTCGTTGTTCTAAATGGAGGCCTTTGTTTGTACTGTGGTCTTGTAATCAGCCTGGTTTTCCCCTAATTTTTAAGTAATTAGTCGATAGTGCAGATCTGACTGCTTCTGCTGTATGTACAGGTAGTGATATTAAGGAAATTGTCAGGTGGTGAGTAGTTCATATATAGGAGCCAGAATGTAGTGAATTTAATCTGGATGCACTGAGGAAAGTAACATGTGTAAAATTAGAGACATGAGGGACAAGAACAAACCTCCCCTGGGAGCTGAAAAGGGCAAGAGCCCTTGGGTACCCTGTGAGAGAACACTTTCAAACAAAGCTTCCGCTTCCCTCCATCTCTGAACTGAGCTGAACTGATGGTCAAAAGAACCTTTCAAGGAGTCACGAAAATAATAAGACCCTGGGATACTGGGAATCACCAGCATGAAGGGTTATGATAAAGATCCTGTTTTCTCGCGTTCCTATAAACAGAATTTGATCACTTCATCCTCTCTTGTTAACCATGCTAGAAATCTCAAAGTGCCAGTTAACTCCCTGGCCTTTCCTAGTCTATATGATTAGCGTGTATAGGCCAATTTAAACCTATTGTCTCCATGTAGTATTTAAACTTTAAAGATCGTGAATTCTGTTTCAGACCTGAAGGAGTGCTTCTGTGCCTGAAACCTCATCTTTTACAATTATGGCATTTAGTCTAATGAAGGTAGCTGAGGGAGAAGGTCCTTCTGGGATTTTGATTGTCTGATCTATCCTAAAATGAGTCTGAGCAATGCAAGAAGGGGGATTGCCCCTCTAGGCTAATGTTAGAAAGAGTATACCTGATCAGAAATGGCCAGTGTTTTAAAAGATAAAGTTAGGAAGGATGAACCCTTAGCTGACCGTGGGCAAAGATGATTTTTGCCAGGTTATCTGCATCTGTGTTCATTTCTTGGCTGTTCCAGACCCTGTTTGGAGCTGTGCTTCCTAGAGGTCATATATAGAAGGTGTTGGGGAAAGATACTGCGTGTGTAATAGTACTAACAATATATAAACAATTCTCTCTACATCTTTGGTTCCAGGGGCATGGATGGTGCAGAGGAGCGAAGGTCTCCAGCACTACCCTGCCAGCAGCCTCAGATGAGGCTGTTGCTCAGCCTAACTAAGGCAATTTGTAAGGGCTGGGGGTTACAAAAGCTGCTGTATTAGGAGAAGTCACTGCCTGTGGGGCAGGGTTGTTTTTGTTGCTAGACTGCAGAGCAGTACTTCAGTTTTTGTGGTGCCTGGCAGCTGGAATGTGGCTCTGTTACTCAGATATGGAGATGGTGTCTTGCTCTCCAGGCCTTTCTGTTAAGTCAGACGTTGGATTAAGGCAGTGCTCCTTCCCGGGGATAGTCTTGATGTCTGACAGGTTTAGCTGGTGCTGAATTCAGCTGCCTGTCCTTGATGCTATTACTACTTTCAGCAGTTTGTGTGGGCTTCTGAATGAAGTGGAAAAGCACAAGTATTTCACCAATAAACCCTGATGCTAGCAACCCTTGACTGCATGGGCAAATGATTTCAACCATAAGCATCTGCAAGTGAGACATGTATTTTTGAATTCAGGTTTCTTTTTAGATGGGGGAAATGAAATAACTGCTATCGAGAAATTCTTAGGAGACACCTGGCATGTTTGAGTACTCACTTAATAGCAGAAACACTTGTTTGCCTAGACGTCAATCAAGTTAAACTGTCAGGCACTGTAGTTGTACCCTGGCATTTATGCTTTGAAAAATCTAATGAGTGTCTGCTGAAGCTGTTGGTTAAGGAAACCTCATCTTCACAGCCTTCAGTATATGTGGCATACAGGTATAGACACACCTGAGACATTTGAACTGTCTGCTCAAATTATTCTACATACCAATGTCTCTTCGGTAAGTTACTATGAAGTGATTTTGAAATGTGCCTTGAAATATGTCCTAAGTAATTAGTGCATAACAAGTTAGAATAATTGATTATATCTGAGGCAAACCAAGAGATGTGAATAGTGAATCATATAGATGTGAATCACTATATGAGCCTTTGCCACAGACAAAAAATACCAACTTCATATTCTCATCGTGTACATGTTGATGCAGCTTTATTTCAGTTTGAAGTTATCCTACTTAGTATCTGTGCAGGGGCTCGGACATTTGTTCTTAGAATAAAACTGCAGCTTAATAGAATCCAATTGCTCAACACATGTAGATCATTTTAGGGTGAATTTAGATGGTGAGTGAGCCTCACTGCAAATGATACGAGTTCCATATCATTTTACTGCTTTATCTTTTGGATTTTTTTGTTAGTGTTGAAACTCTGTTAGAGGAATGCACAGGAAGTGGGTTTGGGCATAACATCCCATAGGCTTGTTATGCAGCGCATTGGCTAAAATTAAAACCTGGTTGACTATGAGTAGAAGATTGTTCTGTTTGGAACCAGTAACCAGCAAGGTGTCTTGAGTCCTGCATAAATATAATGAATGAAACTTAGTTGTTACCATGGGCAGTTCTAACCTTGGCACTCAAAAAACCCCAAACAAACAAAACAGGATGAGTTTAAAAAAAGAGCCAGAATGTAATTACAGAAAGGTTTTGGAAGACTAGCAGTGAAAGGCAGCAGTTATCCCAAACCAAGGGTAGTGCTGATGGAGTGTTTTTATCTGGACTTTTGGTATGGAGACAGGGTTAGAAGAAAGCTGTAATAGAAGGTGTATTGAATGTCGCAGACTATGTGTAGCAAGACTAGCTGTTAGCAGATATTTCAGACTAGAAATAAAGCACTGTAGGGCTGATTGAACATCGGAGAGAAAACTATTTCAAGAGTGCTCAGTGTCTTCCAAAAGGGTATATATTCTGACTGAGAAATAAGTTACAGGCTTGATGCAGAAATCTGAGTTTATGAACTGTGTCATGCATGAGACCTGACTGAGAAGTTAAACCGTAGTAATGGTTTTAAATTTAAATATATTAATCTAGTCAAATTTCTGATGGTTTTAATGCTTAACTTTCAAGGATGTTATTCCTCTGATTCATATCAACATAGTAGGGTGAATGGAAGTGAAATTTGCATAGATTTTGGAGTGTCAGAAACATGGGGTTATTTAGGGTTTTAATGGCATCACAGGTCGGCACATGAGAGAAATTTTTTATTTGTTCTTACATTAAGCTAGTAATGAATATACAAACCTATATTTTGGAATAGTAGTGTGACTTCTACCCATTGCTGTCTTCTGACACTTTTAGGTGGGTGGCTTATGAAAATCCTGACTTTACGGGGGAGCAGTATATACTGGCTAAAGGACTCTATCCCAGCATTGAGGCATGGGGGGGAAAGAATTGCAAAATATCTTCAGTTCAACCCATCGTGATGGTAAGGAGTGCATTTTATACTTGTTTTGCAAGTTTTCTAAAGGATTTAGAGTGATACTTTTTCATATCAAGTTCAGTTCACTTGCAGTCTTTAAACAATAATTAATAATGACCTTTCTGTGTGTTTGGTACTTTAATGCTGTTTAAAATTCTTTTTTCCTTTTTTCCCCCATCCAAACTTTTGCAGGACATTGTTGGAAGAGAGAGGGGTAAAGTCAAGGTAAGATACTTCTCTGAGTTCATGAAACATATGATGTCGTGTCTGCAATGTGTATAAAGAAAGAAATGCCTTTTTGTCTAGTGTAACACCCAGGTATTTGCATAGATGATTCACTAGTCAGACAAAGAGCAAGAACTGCAGGTGAAGGAAGGCTGCTTTCCACATCTTAAGTAAAGTGCATTAAGGTCTGAGGAAAGGTGGGATTTAATACACAGCGGCCATCAGAACTTTCTCAAGGCACAGGCCGTGTTTTTGTTCAGCAAGTGAGCTGTTTTGGGGTATCATTGGTTCTCCTGAGGAACTGGAGCCTGCAGCCGTCTCTGCAGAGGTTCAGGTACCTGGATTTTGTTTCTGAGGTGAGGGCTCTACAAGTTGGGTGCTGGTGTTCTTCGTGCAGTTGGGATTTAATTCATTTTGAATTGCACCAACTGCACCACTAGTTCTTTGGTTAACAATTCTGCTTGTAGTGGTTGCACTTTAAAGGGAACCTAATTCACTCACTAATATTGCTGAGTTGCACTTAAAAGTTAATGCCATCTTTGTCAATAACTAAGAGGAAATGGCAGGGAGAACTTGTCTGTTCAGTGAGTTAACATATTTTTATGTTGGACTGTCTCCTGTTTACGAGTGCTAATGTGTAGTTTTGACAGTGAGGCTAATGGGCGGCTTTTTTCATCCTTTGGTAATTTTGAACCTTTTCATGTTTGTCCCTTAACAAAGTTACTTTTATTTTCATTTCAGTTAAAATGGTGAGTATGTCCTGGACCTAAAAACTAGGGAGAAAAATCTTGCTGTCTCATTTTGCGTTCTTAATTAGTAGCATGTCTCACTGGAATATCCTGCATAGGGAAAACTTACAAACTATGGGGAACAAAAATCTCTAGGCTGCTTATTTTCAGCTGCACGCATGAAAAATTATTTGCAACTCTGTATTATGTGCCTAGTGGGACCTTATCCTAAGGAAACAAAGAAGTAATGGCTTGTAGTCGACAGACTGCATCCCTCGTCAGCATGTTCCCTTCTGGAGAATGCTGTACATGCCCACACTCGTATATCTGTTGAGAGTGAATAAAGCTGGTAGGCATGCGATAATGTGAATGACTTCTGTGTGATCAGGGTTAATTATCCTCTAGCCAAATTAGCAGGTTTGCTGCTTTAGATTTTTTTTTTTTCTTTTCCTTCCCCTTTTTAACAAGGACAAAAGACTCTGGGTGATGTATCCTTTCTTATCCTCGGAGCAGAGAAAGAAGAACTGACATGACTAACTATAGCTGCAACAGGCACATAAAGCCTTTCTACCCTGGGAATATATACCATGCCTGTTGCCGTGCTGTCTGAGTACTTTGCCAAGATTATGTGCCATTTATGTTCTGAGACACAGATAGTTTTCATTTAGTGGGAAGAGTATGTATTTTGGAGATTAAATATATTAATAATCTAATCCAAAAACCCTTTATGGCCCTTCACTAAACATATGCCTATTCTGGCCATTCTGTGGGAATTAAAAAAATCTTCCCTTGCAGATAGCCCAAGGAGCTTTCTTTGTTAGTGTTGTTTTACTTGTTTTATATGTTACTGAGTGATTTACAGCCAGAAGTGATTTTTGGTGTTGTTACCTTGCTGTCTTGAATAAGGATTGCAACACCTGAGAGCTCACAGGAAACTTACGTAACCGTGGAAGTCTGGGTGGTTTTAAGTATGTTTTAATCTAATTGTGGAAATGATGGTAGAAACATGTTACTGAAGGTTGAAGAATTAATAATTTTTAAATCTGTTTATAACTTTTTAAAGGTCCAGTTATTTTCAGAGCCTGAATTCAAGGGTAACTGCCAAATATTTGAAAAAAACACAAGATGTATGGATTCATTTGCTGTGAAGTCTTCAAAAATTTTAGATGGCAGGTAAGTTATATTGAATGGATATTGTAAAATCACTAAAATGGCAAAGATTCCAAAAAAAGCAACCATCTGGTTTCACATATGGGGACTTACAGAGAACAATGCTTCGCAGTTTCCCCATCAATCTTTAGCTTGTCAGGACAAAACATTGTAGATAATGTTTCTGTCAGTAGCTCTTGCTAAAGGCTGAGAAATGCTAGCATCATTTTGCTTGCACAGAATTCTTAAGAGGCAATTTCTTCTCTTCCCTGCAGCTGCATAGTGTATGACGGGGAAGAATTCTCAGGTAACCAGTACGTGCTAGAAGAAGGAATCTATCCTGATCTGACGGCGATGGGTTGTTCACCCCAAGCAGTTATAAAATCTCTACGGATTATCAATATTGTAAGTAAAGCTATTAAAAATACTGCAAAGTAAAGATAAGTACACTAACAGCTCTGCCCTCCCTGTTTTTTGCAACAGTAAAAATGACAGGGAAGCACAGACAGCAGAGGAGTATTTTTATCTGGGTTTTTTTTTTATTTTTATTTTTCTGTGCAGTAGCAGTTAACCATCCTAGCTACAGGCTTTTTTGACCTCTGTGCTGTTTTCGGAAAGGAGAGGACATCACAGAAGCACCTGCCTGGGATCACTGTTCTTAATAATGGCTTCTAAAAGGACTTCTGTTAAAAAGAGTCAAGGATGTGTCAGACTTTATTTTCCAGTAGGAGAGACCACTTAGAGCAGGTTGAGAAATGTCAGTAGGACAGTGCGAAGAAATATCTGTACCATGGACCTTGGTTTTTTTAGGCATCTTAAATATGTGTAATTATAAAACGCTATTGCCATCATCAGGGAAATGCAATTTGAG
The DNA here is from genome assembly GCA_013400835.1 of Zapornia atra. NCBI lineage: Eukaryota > Metazoa > Chordata > Aves > Gruiformes > Rallidae > Zapornia > Zapornia atra. The sequence continues at coordinate 84,197 of VZTU01032493.1, forward strand.
TTAATCACGAAATAATGCACCCTTCTAGATAAAGTAGAGCAACACCCAGTGCCATTTGGCAAAATCAGACAGTGTTGTTATGTGTGGTGGATACAAACTAAACAACATTTACATATTTTGCAACTCATCAGAGGCGAGGAACGAGTTTGCTCAAGTCTATAACCGATCATTATGATGGATCGCTTATGGAATTTACAAGTATCTTTTAAGATCAAAGTAATTACGAGCAAAATGTGGTCAAGAATCCAGGACCTCATCACAATATGGAGAGATGGTACTCATTTTAAAGAAGGAGTACGCTATTGACTCTCTACTTTGAATTTGACAACTTTACTGCACTCCACTGTAATTTGGGTAACCCGGCAGTGATGTGGCAGTTGACGAAGGAGAGCTAAAATGTGTCATCCTCTTTCATGTCTCGGGAACATTTTGATGTACAGCCTAAACGAACATCTGCAGCAGGTATGTCTGCCCTCTGAACTCTCTGGCTGTCCAGTAGGCAGCTCTTATTAAAAACAACCGAAGTGTTTCTAGCCAAGCTTGGTGGGTGATCACCAGAAATGAAAATACGCTTGTTTGTTTCAAGCTGGGAGGATCAGCTTACTTTTGGAAGGTTTTTTATTTGTGACAGAGACTGTTGTGTTAAAACAGCCAAATATCAGTTCTCTGCCTCTTTCAAGTTCTTATAAACTTCTGAAACTTGTTCTGCCTGTACAATTTATCACACTTCAGGCAGTAGCAAGGAGCTGCGTCTGTCTGCGAGTCATGTGCTGCTGCAGAGAAAATAATAGCAAACCTAAAATCGCAAAATAAGAAGTTAGGTGGAAATGCTCATATTATACTGTTCATTTCTTGTAATTTTACAAAGCTTACACCTTGTTATTGTAGATACAAGTTTCACCTGTCAGACTTATTTTAGGCCTGTTTGTTAGCTCCAGTCTTAATTTCTCCCCACCATCTGCCATTCCCACCGCATTCCTAGTGATTTTTCTGTGACATTTCTTTGCAAGAAGCACCTTTGCTATTTTAATATGTTCACATTACTATACTTACTTAGTTTAATACCCCTTTGCAAGGGACCATAAAAAAAAAAAAAAAGGAACTGACAAGGATATTTGATAAACTTGGAAGAGAAAGTCAAAAGGGCTTTTGTTAATAAGCTCAAGGGTTTTGGGGTTTTATCCCACTGTATCTTTGCTTGATTGTGTTTGCTTTGCATACTCCACATAGAAAATAGCATGGTTTTCTTCTTGGATTTGCTACGTGAACTTTTACCTGAAGATACTATAAAAACACCTGTGAACATGGTTTATGATTGAACAGTCATGCTGAAAATACTTCATTTTTATGAGCAACTCTGTGAAATAACTAAATGTAGATATACAGGAGCACCAGCTTCATATAGGGCTGTACATGGAAAGTACTGGAAAAAACCTCCTGAGATGACCTTGCACTTGTGTCTGTGGGGAAAGTTTTATACAAGTGTTGCTGCTGAATCTAAAAAATGCCCAGAGTGGAAGGTGTGGCAGAAAATTGGAGGATTTTATCTTCAGTCTGAGTGTTTTCTTTGTAAATCAGTCACTTCTGAAGCATTGCATATGGCTCAAGGGCTGCTGCCTGACCAGTTGCGTGTTTTGGGGTGCAGGTGTGCAGGTCTGTGAAAGGGCTGAGGGATCAGAGGCACCAGGACATCATCATTGTCTGTTCCTGTTGGGCTCTTGATGACACATGACAGCCTAACTGGTGTTAACCTTTCATAGAATGATCATACTCTGCTTGGGAATAGGCTGAAAAGGCATTTTCATGCACTCTCCAGGCATTTTCTGCAGCCTCACTGTGTGCGTGTGATGGGGAAGCATAACTGAGCTCCAGTGTGATAACCTGGACTGCTGCAGAGAGAATGGTGGTGCTCCTGCAACATTGTTGTCTGGGCCTTCAAACATCTAAAGGGAAGTTAAAGAGAAATTTCAGCACTGTCTAGAAATTGGTGGGCATGAGGTGTTGCCTAGCAAAGTCACGTAGAAGTGTGGATGTCCACTGCCTTGTGTCTGTGGAGCCACCTCTGCCTCAGAGGGCCTGTTTCCATTCCTGAGGCAAGATGGGAGTCTGTCGAGTCTTTGCATCATGTCAGGTGTTCCTGATCCAGTTGATGTGTTTGAAACATGCAGGAACCCATGCCAGCAGGAAGGAGCTCTTCTGACTATGGTGTTGGCTTTATACAGTCCTTGCTGGAAGACTTGGGAGAAAGAAATGACCCTGCCACTCCCTGTCTATGAGGGTAAACTTGTAACACCGGGACACTCAGGCTTAATTGACTTTACCCTGAGGGATTTCAAATTCTTACCTCCCAGCTTCCAGAGGAAGGCCTTGATTGTGAGAGGTTATTGCCAGTTCACTACAGTACAGATACCTTGCCACACATAAAAGAATCCAAGGTTCCTTTTCCAGAAGACGTTGACAATAGATTGAGTGATGTGGATAGCTTTATGTGGGTAAAATCCTTTTGACACCAGAAGTGTTTTGACAGGGTGAAGAATCATCTCCCTGCAGCAATTTGAAAGATTCACGTGTTACAGTTTTTGCTTGCTTGAGTCATGAATTTCACCTCAGAAGTATGAATCTGGAACCTTTTGTCTAGTCAGAGATTGATGTTGCCATGACCTGCTATAAGAGTTGAAAATGAGCAGTAAGTGATAAGTAGTGCTGACAATGCTGTCATCATTTGAGGCTGTAGAAATCAATATTATTTGACTGTGTGTTTAGGTCTGAAGATGAAAGTTCCTGCAATGAGTGCAATGAAGAGGGATATGACATTAATTAAAAAGTATTTTTAAACATACTTAAGACATTATGCAAGCGTCAACTACATAGACATTTCTGTGCAGCTTAAGGAAGTTTTATGTTCCATGCATGAAGACCCCTTGTGTGTTTTGTACAAGGCCTTTTATTACTTTTTAATTTCTTTTAAGCAACCTGTTGCAGCACAAAAGCTTTATTTGGGGTCTTTGGTCTTAAAAAATCAAGAAAGAAACCTTCGAAAGAAAAGGGCTGTGTGGAATAATGATGTTCACAGTCACCACCTGGAGTTCTAGCATCCTACAGAAGTGCTGCTCTTCCTTTTGCAGGAGCTGTCTGAGCCATGCATAGCTCTTTTTGAAAAGGTGGGTTTCCAAGGGAAGAAAATGGAATTCAGTACAGAAATCTTAAATCTCCGGTTCCTGGGATACAATCCTCACATAGCTTCAGTTCAAGTCCTTGGTGGCATGTAAGTTCAAAATAGTTTTTTGATTCTTTAGAGTGAAGTACTTGTTCAACAGAAAAATTACAGGTGTTTGAGACAAGGGAGTATAGAATTAGAATATCATAACATGTGCAGTGCATTAATGCAGTTCCTTATAGAACCTTTTCACACTGTATTTCACCAACATGTTATCAACGACTGGTACCCCGTGCCAGAAGTTGAAATTAATTTGAATAAAGCTTGCAAGGGATCTGATGTCTTCTCTCATGCCATGTTATAAAAGTCAGCTTGCATAGCATCCTTCAGACTAACTTTGATGCTCATGGTTTATAACTCAATCATAAAAAAAAGAATTCCTTTTATGATCTGTGTTGTGTACCACAGGTTCAAAGTCTTCAGTAAGTCTTCACGTTCATGCTTTTACCTGGATGTTAAGGACATGCTGGTACAGTCAGGTCATGATCTGTCCCCTTTTGGCATTAGTAATAATCCCTTTTACTTCAGGAATCAGGTCCAACTTTTGAGCGTACACTAGCAGTTAAATTTGTTAGATATTTTTAACCAGTTCTCTAATTTTCCATGAATCTTCAAAAGTAAAAAGTAGTTTGTGATGATGTTTAAAAACTGCCTGAAAACATTTTGAAAACTACTAGGGCCATGTTCCAGCAGATGTGTTAAATTTTTGTGTTTTTCCTGTTGTTAACCTCTACCTCTAAAGTAGTTGCCCCAAGTATATGTTCAGGTTTTTTCCTAACTTGAAGAATGTGACCTTGTTTTTTAATGATAGACCCTTGTTACTGTTGCTTTGCATTTAAATGTGTTCTTTTTGAAGAGGCAAATTTCCAAGGTGTTTGCTGGAGAGATGCTGTTGGATAGCTTAAGACTGCCCTCAAGTGGATAGCTAATAGCAGATCTATAGAGCAAACCATTTTCCCCATCCGGATAAGCTGGTCAAAGGGTTTCCTTAGCACACTCAGCTGAAGTTTGAAACATAAAAGTCCTAAGAAAAGGTACATGCTCCATATTCTTAAGACTCCTGAGATTTCAGTATTTTTCTGAATAGTCGATTCTCGCTTTCCATAACGTGAAGTAACACGAAGTCAAACATCAAGTTACTTCTTTGCCAAGAACATGGTGACTGTAATTCTAGGTAATGGAGTCGTGAATTGTGCATGGTTCCTGTCCAACAATTATAAATGTTTTTCTTTCTGGTTGATCACCAGAGGCATGTAGCACATGATATGCAAATTCTGATTTCATTATAGCAGCGTTGGCTGCTGAAATACAGGTTTCAAGAGTGTCCTTGCCTCTACTCCCTCCCTTACTGAAGGTGTTTTGGTCTTCTGTTCCTTTGCTAAGAGAAGACAAAAATAAAAGATACTTGTTTATAATACTGTTAACTTCATACTTGGGGACAGATGTGTATTAGGCTGTGAAAAAGCACCAAAATTAAGGTGAGTGCTCGTTCTGGATATAGCTGTTTACCAAAAAATCAGCCAGAGGAATAGAGGAATAAATGTGCATATTAAGTGTTCATGTACGTACTCAAAAACCAACAGCTGTTGGACAGTCCCAGCAAATCAGTGTGAGAAAACTCAATGAGTTTTACTTTATTGCACCCTGTTTCAAAGCCTAGTTGTAATTCACTGCCCGTGCTTATAGTAGAGAAGCAGAAGTCAGGTTCTGACAGGTTGCTCTCAGTGTGGTTGGATGTGTGCTAGGCAACACTAAACAAAATTTTACTGTATGCTTTTCCTCTCTGCCTTTTTTTTTTTCTAACACCCCCCCCTCCTCAGGTATTTGGAAGGAAGAAAGATGTTCTGAAACAAAATACCTTAGTGAATGTCACCCTGTTGCAGTTGCAGGCTGCATCCCCAGTAGTCCTTCCCCATGTGGGTCAGGCCTGTCAAAATTAAGATTACACAGAACTGCCAGTTCTGGACATGAACAATCCAATGTATGTGTATATGGTACATATATACACATGTGCTCCTTGAGGAGGGTCAGTACCACCTGAAAACTGATCGTTTTTAAAAGACGGGTTCTCCCTTTAAGGCAAGAAGATGGTTTGTGTCATTTGTAACTTCAATAGCAGGACTTTAAAATGTGAACTCCAGTGTACTCATCCTAATGCAGTTGATTTAATCAGGACGCAATTTGATTGTTTTTGAAGACCTGGTAAAAAGAAGGTCGTTGGCTTTCCAAAGCTAAATGTTACTGCTTTATGGGACAGATTTCCATTCAACCCACTTCTTGATTCCAAAGCAGGATTTGGAAGTAAAAGGTTACTGTCTTTTTTTTATTATTGTTATTATATCTTTTTTTCTCGTAGATGGATAATTTATGAGCACAGTAATTACAGGGGGCGTCAGATGTTGTTAACACCAAATGAAATTCCAGATTGGTACAAAGTGAGTGGCTGTTATAAGATAGGCTCTCTGAGACCTTTACTGCAGGTGAGTAGGCTCTGACACGACGTTGTCAAGTACTAGTCTGTTTTTTGTCAAGGGTTTGGGGGGATATGACACAGGTGGAAGCAATGTTGCAGTCTTGATGGATGTCACAAGCATCACCAATGGCAATTGTGTAAAGAAATCACACTATAGTCTTCCCTGTAATAAAAGCTGGCTAAATTATTTTAACAAGTAATGGCTATAACTACTATAGATAAATTATTTTAAGGTGCTTTATAATTAGAACCCAAACTGGTCACTGGCATACTGTCTGTGCTATCCGCATTATTTTTTGAACAAGAAAATTTGCCAACAAAATCGGATGCTTCAATTAGCAGTGATTTTGTGTTGATTTAGGGGGAGGGCCCTTCCCTGCTTATGACTTGGCAGAATAATGCAAATCTAATGCAAAACTCAGTTGTGGTGTCCTTTTCATTTTGTTCTCTAAGTAATCACCATGTGATTTGGTCCAGTGCTGCAGCAGTCCTGTGAGCTTTAACATTTGAGGTCCTCGCTGAGCCGTATTTTATTGAGGAAGCAACTTTTCTACTTCACAGATTACTCATACCTGTAGCCAAACGCATTTGCTTGCTGTCACAGCATTGCCTTTGTATAGCCTTAAGCAGAGGGAGGAATAATTTTTGCCATTTTGTCTGCCCTGGCTGAGAGCTCATCTAAACAGAAATGTTAATGTGTAGCAAGCCGCAGCATGAATGTGCAGTGTAATATTTGCTGCCAGTGAAATAAGCAGCACTGCACAAGTGCAGCCTTAATGAAGGCTGAGAGCAGCTATACAGGAAGCTAGCAGAGAAGTTAGTGCTGCTCTCCATTAGAAACTCTTACTTTCCACCACGTGCTGATCTCGGTGCACAGGAGAGCCTAAAATTCTCCATGCAGAATGGTGAGTTCTCAAAGCTTGGCTTGTCCTAGACATTTATGGACTTTGGGGTTAAATTCTAAACCTGAAAAGTTAAGCTCTCTGAATGAAAGTTCAGCACTGAGCAGCAGTTGCTCTGAACTTAACCAGAGTGGGTTGTCTTCTGTGCTGAGACTGTGGCTGAAGAGTTCTGTTGTTTTCTGCAGAAACGTGTGTACTTCAGGCTTCGAAACAAGGAAACGGGAAAATTCATATCAACTGATGGAAACTTAGACAATCTGAATCTTCTCAGAATACAGGTTGCAGAGGATACTGACTCAGATGATCAAATCTGGGTTTATCAGGATGGATTCATAAAGTGCCGGGTGAGGTTCAAGTTCAGTGTGAACTTTCTCTCTTCCTCTTCCCCAGTAGCAGGGCTTTCTGAATTCAGTTCCTACTGTCATTTATTTTGTGGGCTTATTCCGTTTCAGCCATCTCTAAAATCTTTTTGTAGGGCTTTTTGGTTTCTTTTGGTTTTTAATTCAACTCTGGCTTTTTCAGGTAATGGGAACTAGTTGTATGGCACTCTTTCTGTTGTAATGGAAATTTCAAGATGTTTAGGTTACGATTTCCTTTTCCCCTAAAAAAAATAGTAGCCTATGCATAGAATCAACACTAGAAGATCATTGTCTTGCTCTTCATGAGCTCTTTCTACTTTGCTGCCTGCTTTTTCTCCACAGTGAAAATATCACTGAAGGGTCAAAGCAGGGGGCATTTTTTAAACTGCAGACTCTTCCTGATAATGTTTTGAATTGTGCATACCTTGTGGTGGGTCAATTAGTGAAATATAGTTTATGTCCTCTTGTGCATTCAGGCAGGCTTAAAGATAAAATCCTGCCCTTTGGGGTTTTGTTGTGGGGTGGTTGTTTTTCCTTAGTTTTCCCTGTATTTGTCAAATCTGTCCTTTTTTCCATTCCTCTGTATGAGTTTCTAAATGAAGTTCTACTTTTCTCACAGCCCATAAAACTAATCATGTGCGAATTGTCATTGAGGTGAGCAGAGGTATGCACAGTTCATAATGGTTAAGCATGAACAGTCTTAGGTAGGGATGCCAGCCAAAGAAAATTAAGTTGCTTTAATACTGTTAAAGAGCTTGACTGCAAAGAATCATGTGAACTTTTTCTATAGGATTGTATAACTTCAAAGGAACCATTTATAACTATATCATCTATGCTGGAGGGCAGAATCTTAGTGTTAATAAGCTAAGGCGTCGTTTGGACATGTTTACAGGACACATGCAGGAGTAAAAGGGATTTATGCAGACAGTAAAATGGTGCAAAGTAAGCTAAAAGCTTTAATATCGCAGACAAAAGACTTCTTTCTAGACAGTGCCTCTCAAATGTTTCACTGACTGTATTCATGTCAAGATAGTGTGGTACTGTAAGGCTGTGGACAGATGCTCTTGGGTCTTGTCCCCATCTCTGCCTCTCATGAAGCAGTTTTTCTGTGCACAGAAACTGCACAGCTCGTGCTGTACAGCAGTCAGGTAACAGTGTGGACTGCAGGCTGGCAACATGGATCTCAAATGACCGAACTCTTGCAGAGCTCTGCCATCTCCCTGGTGAATGGCAGTAAATGTATTTGGACCCAAAAATGAAACAGGTTTTTCACTGTATTTTAAAAAGAAAATTAATCCCATGGGTGAGTAGGTACGTGCGTGTAGGCAGACATAGGTCACTGGAAGAACTTGTGACTTTCTTCTTCTAAGCTTAGGTCATTTCACTGACTGAGTCATAGTACCTTAAGGTATGCCTGAGGTTTTCAAAGAAGGGATGTTGTAGGCAGGTGGGACAGCCCGCAAACTGGGTATGAAAGTCATTCTGCTCATTTTGTCTGAAATAGATGTGAATCACAGATAGGAATTCAGGTGTCCTTGTTCTTCATGAGTTTCTTGGAGATGGGTGAAGTAGTGGCCTCTTAGGCATAACGTCTAAGCTTTGGGTCTTCCAAGTCCTTCTGGAGAACATTTTCAGATGAGAATTTCAGAACTGCAGAACTAAACCCATGTACTTCAATTCTAGGTTATGGTACTGAGAAGTGCTACTTTTTCAGAAGTCCATATTTAATAATTCAGGGCCACATCAACAATGGCAGATGAGTGTTTGTTTAATCTGCCATCGACCTCCATTCAGAATTTACAAAGTAGCTTATGGTGATCTATTGAAAACCACAGGTCACAAAGAATAATTAACTGTAGTGTGCTACTAATACAGCCCATTTGAATAAGGTTATTTTTCCCAGTTTTGGGGTTTTTTCAACTATAAATATATTTGCAGGGTTTGAAATCAAGGAATCAAATGACTAGGGTGTAGGACAAAGAAGAAAAAATTGTGATACACTGTGAAATTCATATGCGTGATAGTGTGCAGCTATGTCCTAGAAACTAGAAACAATTAAAGAACAGAAAAAGGATATGCAGAGGAGTGGAGGGCCTCAATACAAGGAAGAAACAAAATAGGTAGGACTTTTTATTTTAGGCTGCAAAGGGACAGTTTGAAGGATGAAGTGATTGAAGTCTCTGCAAACATAGTGTGGACAAGGCATCCCTTGAAATAAGGGAGGAGAAGGGGGTAGTGGTGCAGTTAAGCATCAAACAGAAATAGTAGTTGCCTGTCAGATTTTTTGTTTTGGTTGGGGTGTTGGGGTGTTTTGGGTTTTTTTTGTTGATAGTAGTAGCTAAGCTTTGGAACTATTTGCCCCAGACAGGTTATGATGCAGAAGGGTGTTAATGTAAAAGGGTTACATTGACTCCAGTGGGACATGACTAACAAATTCACATATGGGACAAAAACTGTCTTAGTATTAAAGGTGCCAGCTCTGCATGGAAAAGTCTCTGGGCTGGAAATTGCTGTAGACTGGGAGGGATTTCCAGGAACATACTGCATACAAGAGCAGGGTACATGTAATCTTCCATGGCATCTGTTACTGACTACGGCTAGAGACAGGTGCTAATTGTGCCTTTCCATCCGATGCAGCATGGCTATCTTAATGTTCTGTAGTGGAGAGTGTTAGAGAAACAGGAACAGAACTAGCAAGCCTACTCATAACATAAGTAGGGCACATAAGTAGGCTTGGGTTTGGGGCAAAAATACATTCCTTTAGGGAAAGTAATTCCCAGATTCTGTTCTCACCTGCTGACATCTCTCCTATCTGATTAAAAAACAGTGAATACTGGAAGTAAGGCTCTTTTGAATAATTGCTTTTGCCTTTCTGATGATATAGATGGCAGAGGATTGCTGCTTGACAATTGTTGGAAATCTTATAACTCCTGGCTCTAAACTCGGTCTGTCGTTTGAGCGGAATGAAGACAAGCAATATTGGCATATTAGTCCAGATGGCAGGATTTATAGCAAGATGAAACCCAATCTGGTTTTAGATATCAAAGGTAAGCAAATGTGTTATCTCATTACATTGTGTCTTAATTACATGGTATGTACAGTGGGATAGGCACTAAACGTGCCCATAAATTAAGGATGGTGTTATAGTGACTTTAATCTAGAATCAGAAAAGACCTGATTAGCTAGTCTTACCTCCTGAATTATACAGGCTTTAAGACCTCATTTCATTTTTCCTGCATAGTTTAGGAACTCACAGTACTTGCTTATCTTGTATTCCCAGTGTCCACTCACTGTAGATACCCTCAGATAATTCTACGTGGCACTGGGTGATGCGAATATCATTACTTAAAATGCTGAAGCGAGAAAAACCTAGCTTCTTATTAACTTTAATTTGTATAGAGCAAATTTTCTTACATAGTACTTGTGGATGCCATAGCCAAATGATATTAGGATTGCAGAGGCAGGTTTGTACACCGGTGTGATTAGATGCAAAAAGTTTCTTCATTTATTTATTAATGCCTGTACCTTTATTGCAAACACGAGATTCTGCCATAGTAGCTTAAATGAATAGCAGAATTAGCTTAATAAGGCATTCTCTGCATTTTTGGGTTGGGGGAGAGGGGAGCAATCATTTTCCATAGCTGTCAAAATTTTTATCTGTTTCAATGTTAATTTTGCACTGATGTTGTGACGTTAATTACAGCAGTTACAAAACCAGTGCTGCCAAGAGCCAGCAGTTAGGACTTCAGAACTAGAAGGGACAGGACTGTGAGTGGGAAAAGGGTTATCCGGTGTCTCACCATAATGCAACGCTGGCACAGATAGTCAGAAATTCTCTGTACTGCCACAAAAAGCAGTGATGGTTAATTACAAACTTACGAAACAGACTCCAACTCAGGGGAGACTCTTGAGTGATGGTGACTCTGCATACCTTTTCTCTAAAGTCACTTCTGAGCTGCACCAAACAATACTGTGATGCTGCCTGGTCTCCAGTCAATCACATTAAAAGCAATGATTTGTCAGTGCCCTGCATTTATGACTGAAGAACCTCACAGTGATGAGGTCTGGTGAGGGGTGTACAGATGTGCTCTTAGTTTTTAAAAAAATAAATCTGTAGAGTAAGTATAAGAGAGAGTTAGGGACGTTTAGCTTTTATTTCGGAAAGCCCAGTAGCACCATTACCTGTTTCTGCCAACTCTGCTGATCTGGGCTCGACTGCAAATTGAGCATTAATGAACCCTTCAGCAAACGAACGCCATTGTTGAACCGCGGAGTTACCAATGCCATCTTGTGGCTACACTGGCACAGCACAGGGCCTTCTCCAGAGCACTGCTCCATCAAAGTCAATAGTCTCTCCTTCCACTGACAGAAATCCCACCTTTTCCCATCATAACATACATTCTGTCAGACACCACTTACAAAATATTTTCTGTGATTACAATTATAAATGAGCTGTGTAGCTATTATTTTTTTGTAGCTACTGTTAGATTTTTTTTTTCCTGTGGGAGTCTTTGATCTCATATTCCCTTTGTTTTCCCCCTCTTTGTGAAGAAATTTGCAGTTATTTCTGCTGTGTATCTACTCCTCTTTTAGTAATTGCCTGGTGATGGCAAGGAGAGAAATCATGTTGGTGTTAACCTTCTCGGAGACCTTTCTGATTTGGGACAGTGGCATCACAAAGCCTCCCCCAAATTCTTGAAGTGGAGAGCAGCTAAGCTGCTTGAGATGCATTTCCTTCCATAGTACAAAAGAGCTGCTCTTAAGTGTGTCTGCCCAAGCAGGACTCTGGCTGCCTGGCATATGTCTTTCTGAGATCTGCTAGAATCTATATGTGTCATGCTCACACAAGCTTTCAGCTGCCAGGCTTGTCTTTTGCTCCTTTGGGGAGCATGAGGCTGTTGGGATGCAGAATGAAAGATGGTGCCCATAGGAGCATCCTGGTGCTCTGTATAAATGGGTGGCTCTGGTGGCGGCTCCCCATAGGACCACCACGTGCTATTGCAAGGGTGTTGTGCTGCACCAGGGTTCTGCACCTCTGAAGAGTGTAGTAGATGAAAGGGAAAAAAAGTCAGGTCTGACTTCCAGCTCTAGTACAACTGCTTCTGAGTGTCTGAGGTCAGACTAATAACGGCTGTCTTCTACGGGAATGTGTTTGGTGTTGCATCACATCAGTAAATGAAGCCCCTCTAAGAAAGGGGTTTGCTTTTGCATTTGGGTATGTTCAGCTGCCAGGGGGAACAGCTGAACATTGGGTGATACTCTGTGTGTGGTGACTTGTGATGTGACCTCGTGTCCCTGGCATGAGTGTGCTCCTGTTGTCTGTTGGCAGCAGGAGCACTGACACAGTTGAGGGGTAACTGAACAGCCAAGCTTGGCTTTTGAGAAGTGATGTCTTCAAGGAGATACCACGCTGAAAAAGCCGAGGGGCCGAATTACTGAAGGGGGGGAGAGGAGCTGGCAGGTTCCCTTGTTGTGAAATCACTCCCAAAAGCAGTGGTGATTTTGGAAGCAAAGTAAGTTTGTCTCATCGGTGCCTTTGAGGGAAGAGTAACTGTCTCTGCCCACATTGAAACCTGGAGTATGTGTCTCATTTCAAGAGTGTAGATTATCCTTGAACTTCTTCTTTACAGGGGGCACGCAGTACGATCGTGACCATGTTGTTGTCAACACAGTCAATGAAGAAAAGCTAACGCAGTGTTGGGAACCGATGGTTGTGTAAACAAACCCAAACAAGCAGCGGCGACGTTTGGATCGGCCACTGTTCGGGACACTAGAACCAGCGCTGCCATCTCTGAAGGATACAGGATCAACACTGAGAGTTTTTCCTTTGCAGTTTTAAAAAGAACAAGCAACAGAATGATTTCACCTCTCTTTCTCAGATTATTATCCCTATAAAAGCTTGAGTCTCAACCTTTTTTTTTTTTTTTTCTTCTTCCTTTTTTTTTTTTAAAAATCATCACGACTCAATATGAGATAGAGAGTGGTTAGTTACACCTTGAGCTGGAGTGGAAGAACTAAAGGTGGGAGACACCTCCACGGAGTTACAGTTGTGTCAGTGAGTAGTTAATCCAGAATAGTCAATAAGCATAATTTTAAATTATTTTTTAAAGTTGTTGTTTTTAACTGAAAGAAGGGCTAAGACATAATTAAAGCTTATTTTATAAAGGACAGGAGTGCAATGTGTACATGGATCTATGGACTGGAGTAGAGAGAAATATTCATGACTGGAAATTAATATATTTGCTTCACTGGAATAAGCTTAACATTTACTTAAAGTTTAAAACCTGTTAGCACACAACACACCCAAAGAATGTTTTAATGTGCAGCTTCAAGTATAGTTAGTGCACTAATGTAGAAAGTCCTAAATTAAGAAAAAATTAGAGATTTTCTCACAGAGAGACATGATGTAAAATAGTAGTTGTTTGGTAGAAAAAGAGAGGGCTGGCAAAAGGGTGGATTGGAACATGAAGAACTTGCCCATTTTCTAGGCTGCCTAACTGTTTGAGTTACAGGTATTTTACTTCTTTGCCAAGTCAAATTTTTACCTTTTAAGGTAAGGGAAAAAAACCCCACCCCACAATAAAATCAGTAGTCTTCCTGAAGTCCAAAATCATATAGAAAACAAGAATTTTTAGGGAATGCATCACTCTACAGGGGCTGCAACAGCACCAAAGCACTGTGGTTACTAGGATTGCCAGCCACTGTTTACTGTGGAGAATGCCAGACTCCCCTCCTGGGTATTTCTGGTGATGTTGGAGGTTGTTGGCTGTGGTGGGCTGCTGGGAAGAAGCGTCAGACCACTCTAGAAAGGAGCATGGCCAAGCCTGGGTACATGCCCTTCCTGTGCAAAGTAAGGGTTACTGGTTTAGTAAAGAGCTTTTGGGCCAAGTAAAACATACTGGTGACTGCAGAAGGTTCTTACGGTTGCCCTGCTCTTAACCTGGTTTTAATTAGTTTTAATGATGTTGGCAAAAAGGTAAAATACAAAATTCAAACCAAGCCTTGTACTGTGCTGCTGCATTTTGTTCTGGCTTAGACCAGTGTTACTACAAGCTGCTCCCAGGAGCATCCAGGCCTTTCTTTTGCATGGTAAGCCTGGTTAACATTTTCAGTACTATTGTATTGCCTCAAAAGACGCTGGTGCTTTTATTGTTGCCACCCCAGAGGAAGTGCCTTACTAATTCTCCTCCTTTTGTACAGACATACTGGCATCTTGTTGCTCTGAAACGTGCTGCTTTTAGTTCTTCATAGAAAATGTGTTGTTAGTGGTTCCGAGCAGCGGTACTTTGTCATACTGATGTGTTCTTGCTATATATAATATAGCATTTTGCAAATAAATGTAAGCTAGGTAACTTTCTATGGAAATCATTTTAAAGGTAGAAAGCTGATGTTTAACAGTTAGTTCCACTTCTGTCCTGTGCCCTTCCCAGTCCGTCATCCCTCTATAACAGCTGGCTAATGAGGAGTAAATACGTGGTGTGGAGGAGTGCAGGCACTGAGGATGGGATGCTCCTCTACAAGTATATGTTCAGTGTGTTTGTATGTGGGGCCACCGCTCACGTGGCTGCTGCTTCTCTGCCCTGGCTGAAGTGCTGCACCACAGGGTTTTCCATCACTGTAGCTGCACCACAGTAAATGTTGCAGCTCTCAGTGAAAATGTTACCACCTTCCTCTGACCTACCTGCATAATGGTGGGAGAAGTCACTCCATAGCGCAGCTCTGGTACAGCAGTAAGGTTAAAACCAGACCAACACACACATACACCTCCCATCAGGCACTTCACCCGCCCCCTGCCCAGTCGTGACAGGAACAGGGTCTTCTGATCACTGACAAAATCATGTCTAACCTACCTATATAATCATTGTTGTCAGCTGAATCGGTACCAGGAATTAGGCAATTAGAATAATTATCAGTTGCAGACTGATTCTGTTCTGTGTTTCTACTCAGATTAGTTATGCCATGAGTGATTTGCCATATCAAGATTGAATTAGTGGTCTTAAGACAGCAATGTGACCAGTTAATACACTTAGACTTAATACCGGCTCTGAGAATTAACTAGATTGAGTAATAATATATGCATATACATCTAAAAATATATATATATAAAAATAAAGGTAAACAGAATTAGGAAAGGCCAAGAAAAAAGAACCGCACAAATTTCATATGGGCACTTAGATAAAAAAGTGCATCACCCTTTCAGGATTTTTAGCTCAATCAGCTGGAAAATAAAAGCTCTGAAATCTTCACCCTGAAACCATTGCTGGCTCTTCCTCTTACCCCAAGAGTGAGGTGTGTTCTGCACAAGTCATATTCTTAACGCAGTCTTCGTGTAGGAATACCTATGGGGGACTAGGATTTCTTGTTATAAACAGGCTGAATGTGCAGGAATCAAAGAGGCTTTTCTAAAACAAGACCTTTTTTTTGTTTCTTCTTTTTACAATTATATGTCCTGAATCACAGGATGTTAGGGGTGGGAAGGGACCTTGAAAGCTTATCTAGTCCAACTCCCCTGCCAGAGCAGGATCTCCTAGTTTAGGTCACAGAAGAACATGGCCAGGCAGATTTTGAATGTCACTGAGGAAGAAGACTCTGCAGCCTCTCTGGGCAGCTGGTGTAGGCTTGTACAGAAGGAACAGTTACCATGTACCCATTTGTGTTCAAGTGTAATTTACCAGTAAAGGACTGACTGTGGGCAAAGTAATGATTAGAGATACTTTATTTTTTACTAATTACATCAATCACTGTTTTTCCACGTGCGTGTCCTCCTTCCAATTTCAGAAAGGCCTTTGGAACTTCAGAAAAAGGGAAGACTTGATCAATAACTGGTTGAATCTACAGAATAAAGAAAAAATGTCACTGTATTAGGAATAAAATACTGCATCATCTTCATGCTTCAAAACTGTATGAAGAGGGAAGGGTTTTTTATAGTATTTAGGGCAGAAGTTGCCAAATAATGTACCTTTTTCTGAGAGAACTCTCTGCATGCAGGAGAAGGCTTTCTGCTGCTCTTTGCCCAAGTTTTAAAACATCTGTACTAGCACAGCTCAGAGCCCTCGGGACTCTAACAATAAAGTCACACTGCAAAGCTCTAATTTCTAAGTCCCTTTAAATGCTGACAGTGAGGTTCTGCTTTTTGTTGTCCATGATGATACAGTGAGGAAAAGGGAGGGTTTTTTCCCCTCTTACTTCTCTACTGATTTTCTTGTTAAACCCGAGAATTTTCAAAAGGTGTCATGTTTAAGAGATACCTGTGCATCTGCGGTGCCTGCTTGAATCAGCACATACCTCAGTACCCTTAAAAAACTTAGCCACAAGTGAGGTACAAAAAAACCTGTCAAACATTTGTTGCTGAATCATCCAGATAGATACACTTGAAAACTCAGCCACTGCGCATCCGAGTAGGCAATACACTATTATGCCTAGCTTGCATCGACTGCTCTTTTGGCATTAATTTCATAGAGTAGCCTTCTGCATTGTTGTAGATTCATTTCTAATAATGAATGTGAAACTACCCTACTTGCTGTTGCCATTATTAACTGAACCTGAAAACGTTATATAGAGGCATAAGAGATGCAGAGATGTACAGAGGCAGAAGAAATCATAGCTGCTTCTGCAGAATACTTGACACTGATGATGCAAGGCAAGAGGCTTTTTCTGTCATCAAGTTCTGAGTCAGCCTACAAAGACCAAAATAAGACATGTGCACACAAGTACCTGACGTGGGTATCTCACCTTGGAGCCCCTGACACCAGCCTAGTGCATGTTCTTGCACCAATGAACAGATCCTCCTCCTCTTACCAGAAGAAAACATTAACAGCAGGTGAGGCTGCAGCTGGCTCTGGCAACGATGAAGATCTAAGTAGCAAAGCTCCGACTGCCCTATTTACCGGGCTACAAACGGATGCTTGTGGCTTGTGTCAGTGAAAAGATACGTCTTTTTCCTCAAAGCTGCTAACACAGACACTGTCTCAGAGTACTCCAGGACTGGTAACTGCCCTCTCCTGGTAGGACATTCATCTTGCTACCCAGAAAAGCAGCAGTGAGGAGACAAACAATTTGCCAGCATCAGAACAGTGCTGTCCTTCAAAAGGCACTTCTGTCAGAAGGCAGGGAGGGGTACGTATTCAGCCGTGCTGCTCAGAAGGTGAGCGACCAGCACTACCAAGGAAAGGCTTTCATATGAATGCATTTTCCAAGCAACACCCTTCCCAACCCCACAACAGCTGCCATCTGGTAGTGCTCTCTGCTCACATAGATCCTTTCCTCAACTCTTCATTTCCTCTGTTCATGCACAGTGCCTTACCTTGAAGTCCATTCACTGCGAGAAAATATCTGCTGGTTTTGCTTACATGGTAACAGCAACCCAGGACATCATTATCTATTGCACTGCAGTATCTCCTAATCTTGTCACCAGATTCTCCTTTTTAATTTTGTCAAGGCAAACTTAGCAGCAGTGTGAAACTTCACATGGCAGAAAACCAGGAATGAGTGAAAACACCTCCCCTCCCCCCAAAGACAAAGTCAGAATTAGCAGCCAAATCTGCCAACAAACTGCAAGTAAGTACATTCTCTAAATGCCTCAACTGTGCCATGCTGCAGGGTACAAGGCTAAGTGATTTCTTCCCTGGTTCTGCCAGGACAATCTAAGCAAACCTGTAGCAGAGGAGCCACAAATACCCCATGTAACACTTCCTGCTGCTCAGGAAATGCAGGGCACGAATGATGAAGCTGAAGACCAAATCATGTTCAGTTGGCATCCAGCAAGGAATGGAAATGTTGCCTGGTGCATCAGCCAAGTCAAGGACACGGGGCCCAGGGCAGCAAAACCACTGAAGGAGACAGTGGCTGTGGGGAAACTGAGCATGCTAGTGAACTGGAGCTGCTGGAGAAACATGCTGCTGCTCAGTAGTGACTGTTGTGAGGAAGCATGACCCTTGCTCTCATAGCAGGAGCTTGGGACAAACAGTTCAGTAACTCTGTTGAGCCAAGCACAAGTGCAGCACTTACACAAGTACTCACTGTTAGTGGCAGTTCCATACAGCGCTGTGCTTTGGTTAAGGAAAAGAATACAGCCACTCAGCGGGCTGGAGCATGGACACAGCTGACCCTGGCAGGGCAAGAGGCTGGGAGGAGGTGCAAGTTATTTGGGGAAGGGATGTGAAGCACAGGGGATTCCAGGGAAAGGCAAAAAATAACTTCAGACACGTGCATCAATTGAGAGAACATGAACAAGATGCTTGGATGTTCTGCTCCCAGCAGCCACTTTCTGTAGCTTACACCCCCTGACAGAACGAGGTGCGCCACATCCTCAGCCCATGAGGTAAAGCTCAAAGCGTTGCATTTGAAAAGTGGTGACACAGAGGAAACCTGAATTCAGCCTCACAGTTGAAAGCACCATGTGTATTGGAGGCCCCACACACTCAAAGCCCATCTGCTACATTGATGTAACCTCCAGCCTCGTTTAAAGGCTGGCTTTAGGCAGTGCTATAGAGCACCATGAATACTAAATTGATGATCCTGACAATCTAGAGCATTAAACATTTGATCTGGCTGGCTGGTCAGCCCCATTGTCTGAATAACCCTGAAAGGGCTGACCATGTTGCAGCACAGTGATTCACTCAGCCTTTACCATAATCCACTGACTAAGATAAAATTTCTTCCTGTGACCAGACAAACAAGCAGAAGAGCGTCTGCTGTTTGTTGAATGTGCGATAATAAACGGAGATTAAGCGGATAATAAAAACACTGCCTATTTACAGCCACACATGGGTTCCTTGCCAGAGGACACCTATTTGTTCAGGGAAAAGGGATTAAACTAAAGTCTGGGAGAGAAAGGATTAAACACACCCGCATTGAAATGTTTATCTGAAAACAGATTGGGCCTGAAAGGTATTTTCTTCATTCTCTCTGATGTGGGACATGCTATAGAAATGAATCTCAGGTCTCCTGAAATGAGCTCACGAGTTTGGGAAAACAGAGTAATTGCTGATGCTGATGAAGGCTATCCCACACAGAGCACAGAAGCGGCGTCCCAGCTGATCCAGCTCTGAAGGCAGCATGCAGCAAACAGGCACTGGCAGGAGTTGACCAGTCAGTGGGAACAGGCTCCAGCTAATGGCAAATTCAAGCCCACTCTTGGAGGTCGCATTTCTGTGGCAGCAAGGGCACAGTCTGAATTTAATTAGGGAGGGACAAGCGAGAAAAAGGGAACGGCAGTAATTTGCTCCAGTTGAGTGCAGAGCTGCTTCCTGCCACTGGATGGAGAGCTAGAGCTCTGACGTGTTCAGGAGACAGACAAGGGAACCTCAGAAGCCCTCAGAGCAAACCCAGTTCAAAGCAGAAAAGAAAGNTCAGTCCAAGGGCAATGACAGTGCATCGGCTCTCCTCCAGGTCCGGAATGGATGGCCGTGTCAACGCTGCTGGGCAGCCTTGCTTTGCCGATTGCTTCCCTCCCAGCCGCAGTCTCCCCCTGCACACACCCTGCTCGTGCCTTGGGACGCAGCCACGAGCCTGCTCGGTGCTTGTGTCATGCTTTAGAAAAAGTACTGGCAGACACACAGAACAAGAGCTGTGATGTGCTCCACCAGACATCAAAATCATCTGGAGGGCTTGCTGTAATGGGAAAGGTCTGCTTGCCATTTTGACTAGCTGAGATGGAAGATAAAGGCTGTCTTTCTCCAGAAATTGCCACCATGCCTGAATGCAGTATATGAACACACAGAGCTCCACACTCTCCTTTGGCCCTCAGCAAGTCTCCCATCAATGCCACCCAGACACTTGAACAGCAGTCATTACAAAGAACAGTCTCCGTCCTGTAACTAAATGTTTAGTCGCCCCTTCAGTACTTTACTGAAGAAACGCTGTTTTGGGAACTGCTGTGTCTGTCATTTCTTCACTTTAGCTGAGCACCTCCTTCTCTCCATGTTCTTTGGCTCTTAATCCCACCCACACCCTTTCTTTTCATCCTTCCTTTCCCTTAAAACAGTGTGTAACAATGTATGCTGAGCTTCACACCCTTTGCCAGCATTAGGTCCTAGGGTGAACCCTCACTGAAGACAAAGGTTCAAGTTTTTACCTTCTGGAACACCTGGCCCTGGTCACAAGCTGTACGGGTGGGTAGCCCTACAACTGTACAGCACTGCGCTTCTTTGCTAACTTGTATCTCAGAGAACAGGCACTTCCATCCCAGAGCACATTAAAGGACATCAGGTGTGTGACATTTCTGGCCCAAGTGCCTAACAGAAGTAAACATGATCCAAGGATCCAGTCTGCCACACACATTAGGAAGAATGGGGGTGCAGTGGTTAAGACAGGAATGGAAAACGTGTAACCAGGTCTACTCCCACTGTCATCTTCCAGACAACTGTACTACCAGGTTTTGTTTCTCAAGCCAAGGTACGTTCTTTCATAGCAACCCTCTAACTGCAGCCCACAGGAACTCAGCAGTATCATCTACAGTTAGTAAAATGCTAGAAGATAAATCCCAGCGGAGAATAAAAGAGGCTTAAAACAAATCTCCAGTTCATTATTTGGCCCTGGCAGAACAGCTTCTACAGAACACTATGAAGAACAGCAAGACATTGGGAATGAGCCCAGAATTGTACTGTGTGCAAGCCAAGCCCAAGCTTAAATCAGTAGTGGTGAGGAAGATCCTGGGTTTAGTTACCTTCTGAACCATGCTGGAACTCTATTAACTAAAGGAAAGAGCAACTCTCTCTTCCAGAATCCCCTGGCAGCCACAATCACAGTAGTTGTCCTGGTCCATACTCTGGTAACTAAAGCAACATCTGAGGCAATGCTGCCGTATAAATGAGATGGAACAAACTTTAGTAGAGTTACACGTATTATTTGTTAGGTTCCCCACAGACTCCTCCTAGATAAACTGATGCATGATGATCTGGACAAATGGTCTGTGTGGTGGATGGGGGCCTGGCCACACCCAGAGGGTGGTGAGAAATTGTTCCTTTTTGAACTGGCAACCCAGGATCAATACTGGGCCCAATGATGATCTTTATAAGTGATCTGGATGATGGGATCAAGTGGAGAAGGAGACACTTTGGCAGGGAGAGCCAACCTTCAGGAAGGCCTGGATTGGCTGGAAGAGTGGGCTAACAAGAACCTTATGATGCTCAACAAGGGCAAGTGTCAGGTCTTGCACCTGGGAAGATGTAATCCAGGAGTGCAGCACAGATTGGGATCCACTTGGCTGAAGGGCAGGTCTGTGGAGAGGGACCTATGGTCCTAGTGGACCAAAAGCTCAATGTGAGTGAACAGCACACTGCAGTGGCAAAACAAGCCAAAATTCTGGGTTGGATCAATGAAGACATTGCCAGCAGAGATAAAGAAGTCATTATTCCACTCAGCACTTGTCAGGCCATGCCTGGAATACTGTGCTCGGTTTTGGTCCTTACAAAAAACCAAACAACCCCCCCCCATAACAACCAAACAACAACAAAACAAACCCAAACTCAACCAAAAAAGATGTGAACAGGCTGGAGAGGGTCCAGAGGAGGGCCACCAGGATGATCAAAGGACTGGGAAGCCTGCCACATGAGGAAAGGCTGGGAGAAATGGGTTTGTTCAGCCTTGAGAAAAGAAAGCTTAGGGGTGACCTCATCACCGTGTTCCTGTACTGAAAGGGTGGCTACAAAGAAGACTCCTTTTTTAGAGTGTCACATGGGGAAGACAAGGAGTAACAGGTTCAAGTTACTCCTGGGGAGATTCTGACAGAATGCAAGAGGAAAATTTTTCTCAATGAGAACAATCAGCCATTGGAATAATCTCCCCAGAGGAGTGGTGGCTTCCTCAACATTGGACACTTCTAAGATTCAGCTGGATGGAGTGCTGGGCCGTCTTGTGTAGATGGAGCTTTTGCCAAGAAAGCTTGGACCAGATGATCCTTGGAGTCCCTTTCAACTTGGTATTGTATGGTTCTATGATGATATCTATGAGTGTATATACATATATTTTCATATATGAAAGCATGTTAAATATTATATATTATAAGAATAGTCCTACAAGCATGACCTGCATCTTCCCAGGTCTCAGCAAATAAAACAGACAAGAGATGTCTTGTTGACCCCACATTTCACTGCTGTGCTGGACGTAACTCCCTCCTACACTGCAGACACTGCTCGGAACACTAGGACTGACTTCCTACAGAACACACAATTACCTCAGGCAGAGGCAACAACACACTGGATTAAATACCTGGGAGATGATGCAATTTTTCCAGACCTCATTGTGATATATGGCAATTTACATATTGAAACTCCACCTCTCCACAGTATGCCAAATTTCCATTAATCTTCTTCAGAGACTCTTTATGATGAAATCACACAGCACTTTCATAAAGAGCATAAGCAAGCTACCATGTCCTGAAGGAAGAGGAGCAGCTGTCTTTTAATACAAATCAGTGTTGGGGTTTTTTTTGGTGGCCATGACAAAATGCAGATAGAGGTTCCTTTTGGAAGAGAAAGGACTGAACAGAGCGTTTGGCAGCCTCTCCTTGACCAGCATCTCTGTGGTCCAGCCAATGAACCTGGCAAGCAAAAGCACTGCAATGGGAAAATACAAAATTAAAAAAAGAAAAAGTGCCAGCTTTGCAATTTAGCACAGAGAAAGATGGTGGTCAGAACGAGCATGAGTGACTAAAGGGTGTGGGGAGAACAGACCTCTAGTCAGTTCAGACATTTAAGTAAAGAATCTCTACCTTAATATCCTCCTTCAGACAGGGAGAGCAAAGCAGGCATCGCCCAAGGGCGAGCCACCTGGGGTACCTTAAGATACCTTAGCACAGCCATAAAGGCCAAGGCGGGGATTACTGCAGAGATGGTCACATCTAGAGAGGCCAGATCTGCAGGATGTTCAGGGACTCAGTATCTCACATCAGCTGTTTGATAGCCATGCAGAACAGAGAAGTCTGCAACAGTCGTGCAACGAGGGCCAGGGAAAAAGTTACCTGCAGAACCGCAACAAGGTGAATCGGAAGCAAGCTGATCTACACAGGTGAGGATACAGAGCCAAGGAGCTGTGATGCCAGCAGGAGGAACTTACACCGTCTTAAGACATGGCCACCCAAACAACTCAAAATCCAAGTAATGTCAAAGTGGATGACCACATATATTTGCACATTAACTTCCTGAATAGCAAAGACTGGCAATAGAACACAACTGAATTCCACATTTTAACAGTCTCGGAGCATTAGCCCTCATTAGTAAATACAGAAATTACTGCAGCAGAAGGTTATGTGGTGTGCACAGCACTGCACAGGAAGACAGCAGAAGGGCCAAAGAACAGTCAGCATCCTGTCCTCTGACCCATAAAAGCAGGTGCCAAGTCCAAAGCACCCAGTGTCTTCAGCAAAACGTATAACCAACACTTCATGCAAAGTACATTAATATGGGCAAGCAATTCTTTTTCTTGTGTGTGCCTGTGCTGTAACATTTATCTAGAAAACAAACACCATGGAGAATGATCTTTTCATTTCATGATCAAGGACTCAGCTTGTCCTCTAAGCCTTCCTTCTGCAAAATCAACTTTCACCCATCAGCCCATCTGGTGCAATTCTGCTCTTAAGGAAAAAAGCACTAAGCCACCAGAACAGCTGCCCACAGGTACCTACGCTGCATTTAAATGGCACTGAATAAAAATGAAAATTGCTGTAGGGCTACATGTTATCACGGTCCAGCAGGAACACAGAATGCACTTAAGAGTTCCCCCTTACAACAATAAGGAGCCTTTTGAGCTGGCCTTCCTCCATCAGGCTTTATCAAGGGTAAAGTAAGAGCTAAATACTAAGTTAGAGGCTTTCTATAAACTCACATAGTTAACAGGAGTTTGGTGTGTTTTCACCAAGTACTAAAAGGCACATCCTCAGAAAGGAGGAAAAAGTTAAGCAAGCAGAAGAACCCAAGACTGTCAATGTTAAATCCATGACACTGGCCAGAAATACATCAAACTAGTTCCTAACAAGCTGCTCAGTGACAACGCTGGCAGCAGTGACCAGTGATGATGCTTCAGCAAACACTGTGCCAGACAATCTTTCCCTCCTCTGATTATTTCAGTTCTCTTTAGATAAGAGCCTTGCAATTCACCAGGATTGTTCTGCCATGGGAAGAGATCTCCAGCTTCTAACATGAGCTTCATCAATGGATTTGGTGGATCTCACAGCAAGCCAGTCCTTTGTGGACTGGTTGAATTCAACTCACAACAGGGACTTCCCAGCACTTCAGAAGGCAGCCAGTATCTCTCAAATCTGGCAAGGAAATACTTGATTTTCTCCATACCCACTAGTGTTGCAGCAACCTCCCAGCACTTCACTCTCACAATAGACTCTGCAAGATGCCCAGCTGCAAGGCAGGAAAACAGCTCATAAACTGGAAATGGTTTTACAATCCCTGATGGGCAGGTAAACTGCAAAAGGAAAATTATTCTCCTCTCTTGCACTACCAGCTCATCAAATCCTCTCCTCATCCTCCCCATTAAAAAAGGCTGTTAAAAGAACTCCTCCTCATAGCTGACATTCTGCAAATCTCGACTCCTTGTTGCTGCAAAGATCATCTGCATAAAAACCAAGTCTTTTTGTACAAAATGCCCTTTTTGCTCATTCTTCAGCCACTGAAGGACTGAGAATTCTTTTGCTTTCACAAAGGAAGATGACGAATGCATCAAAACTAAAAACCTCTGTTGGTGCAAAAGGACTGAAAGAAAAAACCCACTGACAAACAAATGTGATCTGTAACTGCTTCAGGGGCGTGTGCTTCAAAGCTTTGCTTACTGAAACATCATCTCTCTAAACCATCAGCTTTTCATTTTCCTTCATTTAAATCTCCTCCTCACAATTTATACTTTCCTGAAAAAAAAGGCTCTTGTTTTCATGAGGCCTCCAATTGCTCACCTACTCACACTTCATACAATCTCAAAAGTAATGTGTCTGTAACAGAAAAGACAATTAGCTGAAATTTCTAAATAGCTAAATCCACATTACTCAAAACTACAGCGTTCAGCGACACGAGGTCCCTTTGCTGGCTTCCCCACGGCTTCTGGCTACACTTTGAGTGCTTCATGTCATCAGGTTGCTTTTTGGGTTGGGTTCTTTTTAGTTCTTAGCTAGGGGAAATGCCGGTGCCCTTCCATCAGTAATTCTCTCCTGGCTCTTTTCCCAACGCCCACCCTTCTGAACAGGTGGATCTGCCCATTTCAGAGAACTCCTGTCTAGACAACAGGCTTATTAACATCTTATTAACTCCTGTCTAGGTGGAACACATCTGGATTGCATAAAACGTTGAGGATAGCACGGGCGTTTACAATGTTTTACAAAACAAGAGTAAAACGCTGCCAGGCTAATGACTGCAGATAAACAGATATCATGAGCTGTTTTTGCAGAGAACACAAG
Source organism: Zapornia atra (assembly GCA_013400835.1). Taxonomy (NCBI): domain Eukaryota; kingdom Metazoa; phylum Chordata; class Aves; order Gruiformes; family Rallidae; genus Zapornia; species Zapornia atra. The sequence continues at coordinate 109,545 of VZTU01032493.1, forward strand.
ACCATGCAAACACCTTTGTCCCCACGACCATCTTACAACAAAAAGTACACCAGGACACTCGTACTCCCCATTTTAAATGGCATTAGAACTTTCCCATCCAGATTCTTAGGCAGAGACCACTGACTTAAGCTCTATCTCTACTGCATCAACAGGGGTTTCCCAAGAGGCTTTCCTAGGCATATTCTGCATTTGTTTTGCATACAAGGTAGGAGCAGAACACAGAACAAGTTGTGATTGGCTGGGACACAGGACAAATGGGAAGAACGAAGACAAGGGCACTTCTGTTTCTTCTTCAGTTATACTTCAGCAGCGTGATCGGATGCACTCATAAGATAAAGGAGTGTCTTCTAGGGTTTCTTTCTTGGCCATGGGATAGTGCCTACAGCACTGGGCACCATGCAAAGCAGAGTGGTGGAAAGCTGTAGCCAGAAACACACTTCTCCACTACTTATTTGCTGCTGCCGCCTGCGTTTCTGAGTAGGTAACCTTTAAGGAAACACAGATTTTCCACTGGCTGTGTCAGCAGCATGCTGGTCACAACAGAGGAACAGAAGTGGCTGAATTCAGGAAGATTTTTATTCTGATCAGCAGCACTGAGCTGGCAAATGGAAGCAAGAAGGCCTGAAGGACAACAGCAATTTATTTACTCTTCTCCAAACTCTAGAATATAATGCATAGCAAAAACGGAGATCAACACTCAAAGTTTGGGAGGTGTGCATTTTACTAACAGGAATAAACTCAGAGCACAAGATGGCCTGACATTTCACAAACTGGCCTGGCCAGACATCACAGCAGACTCTGCCTCCTCTTCTGCTTAGGTGCCACACAGAAAGATCAACAGCAGTTGTCCATATTCTCTACTCTGGGAATTTTGGCAACGTGAAATTATTCAAAAGAAGACACTGCCAGGACCTACAGCATCGCACTGTCCAATAAACAGGCAATCAACTGCTCACCCTCACAGACATTTTGTAACAAGCTCATAAACCTGAAAAGATCAGAAAGGCAGTTATCTGCCTGCCTTTCCTCCAAGTCCACTAAGAGATTCCCGGAAAGCTTATGAACCCTCACGCCGTTCCAAGTCACTGTGCTGAATGAGCACAAACATTAGAGACTCTGAAGCACTGAAAAAAAGGAAACACAATATTCTTCTCACCCCTCTGTCAATGCAGATTGTCTACAACCTGCAATAACCTGAATATTCTGGTTCTCTGCACATTATGGGCAGGACTCCTGATCATCCAGGCTAGAATGTTTTGCATATGCAGACAGAATCTTAGAATCACTAAGATCAGAAAAGACCTCTAAGATCATCTAGTCCAACCATCCCCCTACCACCTATATTACTAACTAAACCATGTTCCGAAGTACCTCATCCAACCTTTCCTTGAACACCCTGAGGGACGAGGACTCCACCACCCCCTCCCTGGGTGACCCATTCCAATGCCCAGCCACTCCTTCTGAGAAGAAATTTCTAATTTCTAACCTGAACCTCCCCTGGCACAACTTGCAGCCATTCCCTCTTGTCCTACTATGAGTTATCGGTGAGAAGAGGCTGATCCCCAGCTCACCCCAACCTCCTTTCAGATAGTTGTAGAGAGCAATAAGGACTCCCCTGAGCCTCCTCTTCTCCAGACTGAACAGTCCCAGTTCCCTCAGGTGCTCCCATAAGACTTGTGTTCCAGAGCCTTCACCAGCTTCGTTGCCCTTCTCTGGACATGCTCCAGGGCCTCAATGTCTCTCTTGTAGTGAGGGGCCCAAATCTGAACACAGTATTCGAGGTGGGACCTCACCAGAGCTGAGTCAGGGGGATGATCATCTCCCTGGTCTTGCTGGCTACGCTATTTCTGATATAAGCCAGGAAGCTGTTGGCCTTCTTGGCCACCTGGGCACACTGCTGGCTCATGTTCATTCGAGTGTCAACCAGCACCCCCAGATCCTTTTCCTCTGTACAGCTTTTCAGCCACCCTGCCCCAAACCTGTAGTGCTGGCTGGGGTTGTTATGACAAAAGTGCAGGGCCTGGCACTTTGTCACGTCCAACTTCATCCCATTGGCCTCTGCCCATTGATTCAACCTGTCCAGGTCCCTCCAGAGGGCCTTCCTACCCTTTGGCAGATTGACACTTCTCCCCAGTTTGGTGTCATCTGCACACAGCCATGTTCACTCTGATCAAATAAACCAAATGAGGCCTCTTAAAACCTAACATTCTCAACACCAGACTTCATGCTGAATGATTCCAACTGGAAAAAAACCAAACAATTGCTGGACATCCTTTCCTCGTAACTTGGTAAACTTTGTGTTTTTATATAGAGGTAGGGTGGAGGGGGAGAAGGCAGAAGGGTTTTAAGGATTGCAAACTCCTAAATTCCATGCAAAAGGCAGAAGTTAAAAATTGGAACAAGTAAATTCTTTCCTCACTGTGACTCTCATGACATTATCCTCTAATTATGAACTACACCGTTTTTGAGCCAAAGCAGCACAAATAACCAAATAACTGTTACTGACATACCTTTCCAGAATCTACCAGTCCTGCTATTTCATCCAAACTTGGGCCACTTGGCATAAAAAATGCCCACCGATAATGGACTCCTTTAAAGAGATGCTGCAAGAAAAATGACAAATATATTAACAAAAATTGTGAGAGGAAACCAAAATGGGAACTAAAGCTAATGACAGAAGCTTAAGAAAAAGACATGGAAATTATATGCTAGCGCCTGAAAAAAAGTTTCACCTAAGCATGTGGATTAAATGTACAGACAGGGATGTTGTGTCACCACAATGGCATCAGAGTGAATTTTGCGTCCAACTGCACAAGTCAGCTTGCTGAGAAAAACCACCACCTCATCTCTGCAGCTAGGAACAGCATTATTTGTTATGCAACAGATAAATGGCGCTATATGAAGAGAAGGCTGCGGGGGGACCTCATTGCAGCCTTCCAGTACCTGAAGGGAGCTTATAAGCAGGAGGGGATTCAACTTTTTAAAAGAGCAGATAATGGCAGGACAAGGGGGAATGGATTAAAACTAAAGGAAGGAAGGTTTAGATTAGATATTAGGGGGAAGTTTTTTACAGAAAGAGTGGTGAGGTGCTGGAACAGGCTGCCCAGAGAAGTAGTGGATGCCCCGTCCCTGGAAGTGTTCAAGGCCAGGCTGGATGGGGCCCTGGGCAACCTTGTGTAGATCCAGGCCTGGAGGTTGGTGGCCTTGCAGGCAGGGGGGTTGGAGCTCTATGATCCTTGGGGTCCCTTCCAACCCAGACCATTCTATGATGCTATGTTCATACACATTCATAAAGGGGGTGAAATAAACCCAGCAATGGGACGTTCAGAACCTGCCACCTCAGTGTCAGTGATTAAATTTTCCACCATCACATCTGCCAAAGTCGTCGGCGTCCAACGGCAGATGGCAGCTCCTAAGAACAGCCTTTTGAGGAGATCTCACAGGCACAAGTCAAGAACGCTTCCTCTGAGTCACTCACAATAGGAATAAAAGGGCCAGATGATTTTTAATACGTGGCAACAATGCCCCTCATCATGGAAACACACACACTAAGGAGCTGTATTGCCTGAGTTCTCCCCACCCTTTGCATTTTGTTTTTGAGCTTTCCTTTGAAAGTATCAGCGCAGGACTTCGCATCTCATTCAACCCATGCCATCACAGGAATACCATGGCAACTGCTTGAAAAGCATTCATTTGGAGAGCAAGCACACGTATTGGGAGAAGAAAGAGGAAAGTTCTAAAAAGCCTCACTGATCTGGCCACTGGCTGAATATTTTAAGATCCACTTAGAAAAACTAGAAAAATCAGTATCACCATCCAGACACACGAACTTGAAAGAGATGAAAGACTTTCTAGCCACCCTCAACCACTTTTATTACTCTCTGGTGCTGGAATAGGATGAAGAGAATCAGTCATGGAACAGTGTTTTGAAAGAAAGCCTGACCAGCCTAAAGCAAGCAGCAAAATTACCCTCACTTCAATGAGGCAGGGATTTGCTCTGCTTACTGTGAAGCACTAGCTGTCAGCAGGACTCGCTCGGGAGGCTGTACAGAAAAGACCACAGTGAAAAAGCACAATAAGGAATCAAAACTTCAAAGCACCCCGAACTACCACACACACCAATCAGCACCACCCCCTTGTTTCAGTGTGAGAAAGAAGGAAAAACTAAAAATGCATCTGAAGTATGTTCAGTGATGTATGAAGAGAACACGACAGATGTCCCGACATGAGCCCATGTGAGCAGCGCCCAAACACAAAGGAAGCCACCAAAGTGCTACACAGCATTAAAGCATATTGGATTTTGTCAAATACCTTTACAGTTTTGGAACCAACAGTGACTCCTGTTTGTAACATGCCATCAGCAACTCCAAGTTTGTCCATGTTGATCAGGAAAGGCGTCACCAAGGTAACGTACGTGGCTCCTGACCATTTCTTCAGGAGATCGAGAGCCCACTTCTCAGTGGCTCCACCAACGTTATCCAGGATGAAATCAAACCTGCAGACATGTAACAAAGAGGTTCAAAATCATGATGTGGGAAAAACAATTTTGTCATAATTAAGCTAATTGGTATCAGAAATTTGCTATCATTTACATTTTTACAGGCCACTGCAATGCAGTAAAATAATCTGCTATCTAGACAATGGCAAGAAAGGCACAAAACTTCAGCTGAAGTCCTGCTTTACTGTACAACAGGAGGTAAGTTTACAGGTTATTGCCCACTCACTGCACAGCAGACACAGGCTATTTAGATAACCTGACCTCCAAAAAAGAGACTTGTATATGCACAATGACACCCTACTTGCTTAAAGCCTTCTACAGCTCTCTCTCCAGGTCTCCCACCGAGATTACTGGAACAGTCTCGAGGTCTGGTCCTAGCAATGAACAACATGGTATGTGCATGTAAGAACTAGTCTGGACTCACAGCCTGACTAGGAACATCTCCTGCACAAGCTGTACTTAGGTCAAAGTCAGTTTCAGTGACCAAAGCTACATAAACAAATTACTAACTCGTATCTCCTCACAGCTTTTTGGTGTTCCAATTCTCAGCTTCACTTGTTTTTTTACCTCCTTATTATTTATTTTGGGTACTTTGTATCTCTGACAGGTCTTTCCTTTGCATCTACCTACTCAGCATAAAACTGAAAAGGTCTAAAACATTCCCCCCATGGAATGAATGTATGCAGCTTCTGGAAACCACCCACAGTTTCAGCATTCCTTCTCATTATCCCAGGATGTGAGCCTGTAAAGGCTGAATAGGGCAACAGGGAGCTCTGCACCTCTTCTGTCTGATGCACAGCTCATTCTCATTTTCGTCTGTAAATTTCCAGCAATCTCCACATAGCAATAGGTATGCATATACACATACATTTAATGTATGACTTAATGACCTACAAATAACAGGGAAAATACTTTATGCAAATTCAACAGAAAAGCTATCTCTGGAGAGACAGTTTTCCTGCCTGTCTTCCAAGGATGTGATTTCATGCTAACGTACAGTCAACCTAACAGTTAGCTGCCAACAAGGGGAATTACAGTCATGAAAACTAATGCTCCAAGAAAGACTGGCTCACTTGGGGTCTGAAGAGTCAGTACACCTGAAAAGGGGAGGGCAGCAGGAACATCCCTCTCAGATCAGCTTAGCTGTATCGTAAAACTGCATCCTAGGACAGGGCTGTTGGTATCTCCTAAAAAGGGAGACTGGGTAGAATGGGCATTTTCCATTACAGATGCTCAACTGCACAAAGACAAATTTAACACTGCCTGCAAACTTCTCAGTGAGTTGCTGCATGCCCTGCACATACAGACGCTGCCACGACTGTCACAGCTGACCTCAGGCCTACTAACAATCACACCACAGTTAAAGGGCACACGGCTTCTCTAGCACAGTTATCAGTAAGATTCTTTCATAGATTGAACAGTTTCTATTTCCCCCCCAGAAAGTTAACTCAATTTAGTTAAAGAGAACAGTGTAAATACCGTATTCAAATACAAGTCACAGTAGACTCAGTTTAAACAGATGGGAAGATTACAAAGGCAAAAAAGACCTCAGTTCTGGAGAAAACCCCCAAGCTAGTTTAAACATAACTGCTGTGACAAGATAAGTGTGATTGTTTATCAGAGGCATCCATAACCAACGTTACAGATGAGAAATTTACTCCGAGTTGAGTTACAGAGTGGCTGAAGGCCTTCAGGCAAATCACTTAACTGCTTCACAACATAGTTCTCCCCTCTAGAAGATTAATTTTACTATTTACTAACCCCACACAGGATTTCAGAGACTTACTTTAATTTATTCATGCTTTGTAAATACTCCCAGATCCTTGGATGGAAGCTGACAAAACTGTTCAAATCAGTCACTGAAGAGAAGCATGTGAAAGCAGCTTGCCTCCACAAGCCCAATTAACTGGCTTAGTCTTACAATGAAATCCGTGCTTGGGATACTCACTTGGCAAACTGCATTCAAAAAAGGGCTGGGATGAATTTGCTTTACAAAGTAACGCTTCAGAAACGGGGGAGGGAACAAAAGAGAGAGACTTCTGATAGACTGGAGTCAAGCAATCAGGAGGCAAAAGGTCTGACCGGCAACTCCTTCAACTCAGCATTAAGCAACACAGACACGTACAAGGGTAACGCTCTAAGTTGCTCCTCCAGATTTCCAGATTTGTAATCAACCACATCATCTGCTCCAAGCTTTTTCAGCAGCGTGCTGGCATCATGAGAACAAACCGCTGTCACGTGAGCACCCCAGGCCTTCACGAGCTGAAAACAAAGCGTAAAAAGAAAAGTCCAAAGTTTAAAATTTAGTGAGGCATTGAAAACAAAATCTTGTTACATAAAAAGTGAACACCTTTAGTAGGGAGTGGGGAGGCTGTGCTGCAACACAGGGTAACTTTTCACATGTTCCCACAGACAGACAATGGTTAGAATTTAAGGAGGATTTGGGGAGAGAAGAGTTGGTGTGGAGGAAGGAGGGTGGGCTTTAGCACCGCTTACAGATACCTGGTCTCAGAATAAATAAGGCTTCAAATAAAATACACAGCTTGCCATCTGAATCTGCCAGCAAAAGGTATACCAAGAGGTACTGTCCAAGTTAACACCTATAAAATGGTCACTAGATCAACCATTAAATATTTAAAATAAAAGCATTTTATGTTCCTACCTGCTCATTAAGTATTTCATATATCCCACTGTAAATAGCTTAAATATTAATAATGAGAAGGAGGGGATCATCTCTGATTTACCACGGGAAGAATGTCAGGTTATCTTCCACCCTATGAGCTACAGCAAAAGATTTTTGCTAGTTATTTATCTCTCTTGTAATCCCATTTTTCACTCAGTAACCTTTTAAATGCTTATTCCAGATTAATGTATGTAGTTTACTTCGGTTTAATCAGGTACAAATTGCAACTAGTCAGTGGCTGGTCAGCCTATCGTACCCATCTAATTTAGCCACCTGCTTTATCATGGATCAGGCAAATAGCATACCACTAAAAATTCTCATCAAAACCCACTAGTAACATGAAACAGAGTGAAGCTATCACACAACTTCCGTATGCTTCCGTATTCTTACGAGAAAGATGGTTTAATCTTAATAACCTACTCTTAATGACACTGATTAGAATCAAAATCCCCAAATGAAGTGAGCTTATGAAAAGAAGATGTTCCACAATTAATAGATGAAAGAGTAGGTTGACTCTCCAAAGTTCAGAGCTACTGGAACAAAGACAGACAAAAAGGCAGCAGGGCAAAGACAGCGACAGAAAGGTAATCTGCTTTACACATACTGCACATGAAGCCTGGTGCCTCTCATATAATTTGACCACCTACAACAGTTATGGTAGATGATGCATTCCCCATCAGTTTTTCTAATCATACACCAAGTTGCTTTCATATTTACAAAGCAAAGCTTACTGAAAGGAAAAGAGGCTATGTATTTCAGGTTACATCAGTGATAGAGATTTCCTGCACCCAAACTGTGAAATGCAATCTTCCACTACCTACACTCACAGCTTTCTTTGAAAGCCCCTGCTTCCTACTTTGAACTACTTCAATGTAACGAATGGAGAGCAATGAATTTGAAAATATTTCACTCTTGGAAATACTGATTAGGTAGATCAGACAGATGGATCAGTAGCTTGCTATTTCACTATTCTTTCCCTCAATTCTCTTCTGTTTTGTTTTATAGGTTTTTTTCACATTGAATAGTTTGAAGATGCATCCTTGGCATGCCGGTTTGTATTACCTGTACAGCAAATGTACCAACTCCTCCTGAAGCTCCTAATATTAATACTCTGCAAGAGAAAATTAAAATATATTAAATAGTTCTTTAAATAAGCTCTATAGTAACTACGTATTCTAACGCTTCGGATACATCTGTAACATCCATTTTTTTTAAGCAAAAGATTGTATTTGTTATTCAGATAGCCAGCAACTTTGCTGATCGTGTTTCCTGTGCCAACAGCATTATCTCCACAGCCGAAGAGACTCCCTTGTATGTGCTTTCCACTAAAACCAGGCAGTGGAGCTGTCAGGCAGTAACATTTATCACGCTAAAGCCTTGTCTCTGACCTCACTTTCCCAGACTCAATTGCTCAGTTTGGGACAAAAATCAGTTAAGAGTCTTTCTGTCCCTCAGATTCCAGTGTCATAACTCCTAAAGAAAAAAAAAATAAATCATCAATCTGATCCACCAACATTTTACAAAAATTGGTGTTATCTAAGAGAAAAAGTGGTTTAGTATCACATTGTTTAAGGAGACTGGAAACTTCAGAATATACAATACATATTGCACGTTGTTTGTTTAAACAAAAGCAAAAATACTATGAAGCATCCTCACCATAAACAGGTCTAAGTCCCATTAAATTAAGATATCTGCATTTGTCTTTAGAAGAAAAGGCAGCAGAATTTTTCTAGCTGAGTACATGTCAACAAGACCCTGTAAATTCCAGGTTGTGAAAACTGGCACACAAGCAAGAAAATGAAAGAATGTCTTATCAAGCTATTAGCAAGTGACATAACCAAATGCACAACCCTCAACTTCATAAAAACAAATGCAGGTTTGGTGGAGCGAGAACCTTTCCGCTAGCAGCCTAATCGCAGCTCAGAGATTTAGTCCAGGTAATTCATTAAACAACTAACCTTCAGAAAGGGAATTAGAAAGAAAGCCTTGCTGCTCAAGCCACAAACAGTGCTTGGACTTAGGACCCATCTACTAATTCCAGGACAAAAGGAAGATCCAAGATGAAGTCTTGGCACAGGACTGGGGAACATCGTGTTTCTCAGAACTGCTGTTTGCCAGAAAAATTTAAGCATCTTCAGAAGCTGGTGATGTTCCTGTTTTAAACCTCACTGTGCTGGATGTTGAAGGAAAGTGCTTTTTCAGTACAAAATTGTACTACACAATCTGGAGTCTCAGTTTACAAAAATTCTTTGAAGTAACCCAAGAGACTTGGCTTTGGTCACAGAATCCATTTAAAAACGCTGCAGCTTTTCTAACTGATCAGATTCTGCTCCCTCCTGTTTCACTGATCCAAGCTGCAAAATTCAGATTAAGAATGTGAAACCACAATGCCTGCAGCTTTTACATCTGCCAAAAAGTACTTATCCTCAGAGCCACGCTTCTAACGACACATGCCTGAAGCCACATTCATATTTAGATTTTATTATATTTGAAAAGCTCAGGGATGCTACCCTCAAGATACTGGGTTAAGCCCATCACAATTAAATCCTTTCAACATCACCTTGCCAAGCTGCCTTTCCACTTTCACTCCTTGCTACAGGGCATTTCTCCCACTACAAATTTTGGAGAAAGCTCTCGTTTTAAAATGCATTTTGCCTAAGGATTTAGGTAACACTTTCAGTTTTGGGGAGCTGCTTGGCAAGAACTTTTTTTTATTTTCCCCTTCAAAAAAAGCCCTCGAGGTTCTTAGGTAGAAATACTTTTCAGATTTGGTTTGTTCCTACATTACATGGGCTACTTTCTCCCAAACCTTCCAGTTATTACAACTCTCTGCCTGTTGTGGCTTCAAGGAAGCTCTTTGCTTCAGAGACAAACCATGCCTGCACAGGAAGTCAATGTGCCACAGCTGAACAGATCAGCAGTTTTATGGCACCGAGGACAGCAAGACATGTTTGACACAACACAGTGACATGGGGAAGCATCTGAAGATGCAGGACCTGTTAGGATGGTACTGAAGGATGACAGATGGTCAAAGGTGCCAAAGCAGGCACAGTTTCGTTTGCACTGCCTCAGCAAGAGAGAGGAGAAAAGAGAGAAACTCCCTGCTTCACTGCAAAGGTGAGCTCAGGAGAAAAAAATATCATATAAGCATGTGCACAAAGGAACATAGTAACAAATTATTTCACCTGAACAGGGATCCACCAGAACCAATTCTCTCAAAAGAACAAAACACACAGTCATACCCCCAGGCTTTCACTCCCTTCTGACAGAAGCACGTAATTCAAGCCAGCATTCACGAAGCCCCTCACGAGGCTCTAGCGGTTCAGATCATCAGAGAGCGAGCAGATGTCTCCAGAGGAGCACACCATGGGATCTGAGAGTTTAGCCCTTCTCCCTGGGCCCTGTTTGGCATTACGGTGTGGTCAGAAAAGAGCATCAGAGAGCCAGGACCTGTTTCAGCTCTGTCATCCCCCTCAACAAAATACACAGGTGGCAGGGCATGGTGTACAGTTCGATGACTAACATTTTCTCCAAATTATAAATAACTAACATTTTTCAGTGACTCAACTACATACCAAATAAAAATACTATGTTTATTTATTGAATATATCAATTTTATAAATATAAATTACATTTTATTATGCCAACAAAATGTCCTTGAAGATTTATTCCTGTATCAAGAAGCATTTACCCTCTCAACAAGTTTTACAACCCACACCTCTCCCTTCATACTTTCAACAAATAATGATACAACACAGACTTTGAGAAAAAATATTTTCCTGGGGTATTGTATCATTCAAATTTTCACTGTAACAATATAAACCAGGAGTGTACATTTAATAGCTTATGTTAACAGAATCCAGGGTCTCTCACCAGACTACTTAAGCGTATAAAATACTGACTTTGTATTTATATAAAACAGCCCAGGCTAACTCAGCTCACCTGGGCTGGCTGCTTGGGGAGGTTAACACTGGCCTGGCCAGAACCAGGACATCTTAACACTGCAATAACATATTGGGGGAAGTAGTTTTCATCAAGGAATAGAGCTGCACTTTCAAAATAAGACAAACTCTTGTGTCTCTGTACACCCTCCGGTATAGCTACTTAGATACACCTATGTGAAACAAAAAGACCAACATAAAATCACATATCTAGGTAATGCCTAAGTATTTCAGGAAATTGAGAATTCTTATCTTTTGAAGGTATCACCTTGAGGGAGTAATGTGAAGCTCATAGAATTTACTTCTGCACAGGCCCTTCAATGCAGTTTATGTATTTGCCCACAAGAAGTTTTTTAAGGGGAAAAAAGCTACCATTCTCTGCTGGTTTTACAATTCAAAACTTGTAGGTGTAAAACATAATTTTGCAAGCACATTAAAATAGGTTATAAGCACATTAAAATGAGTAATTAAATATTTATTGGTAATATAAAAGTAAATGTAAAGACACGCTATAAATTAAGATTGAATTTCACTTTCAACAATCCAAACACTTACCTGAAGATGGGGAAGATACTTAAAACACGGCTAGCCTATCAACATATCTTTACATGTGAAAGTTAAGGAAAAAAGAGTCCAAACACTGAAATAAAGCTACAAGTCTAGAATTTTATCACTAGCTGGAAGTTAATTTCAATTATGTCTCTTTGCAATTTCTTTGCATTTTGCAATTCTGTTCTCTCAAATTATTATCATTAGAACAAACAGTTACTTAGTATTTTCATTATGAAGCTTACTGTGACATAGGAACAACCTTCCACACAATTATCATCTACAAATGTGGGTGAAGAATTTTAATAAATCCAGTGTCTTTTGCAATATGTTGCATTACAACAGAAACACCCACGACAGGAGGAGGTAAAGCATCTAGTCTCCTACTACCCAATGATTACTTTCTGACCTAAATTATTGGTGCAGCACAGTAATTTTAATGGTTAGTTTTCAATTACAGTATTTTTTCCTTTGCCCTTCTTGCCATTCTGAACATTTCACATGAACATCCAAAGGCCAAAATAACTGCAATTTTCTATTATCAGGAGAAAATGTGGTATCTGTTCCAATCTTTCAATGTATTTTTCCTCTTCTGTCCTCGATCTGCCATTGTGAGATTAACAGGCTGATAAACAAAGCCAATTTTTCTATTTGATTTGGATGCTCATCTTGCATGTTTTCCTCTTCTGTGTTCCTGACCTGATCAAAGTCCTGGCCTATAGGTCAAACGTGACACAATCACCTGCTCATTTTTTTTCTAAAAAGCTGGAAAAGCAGTCTGTTGCAAGTGGCCTGTGCACGCAGGAACTGAGCGAACCACACCTCTGTGGGTTGAGAAGAATTTCTGTGAGTTGCCAAAATAACTCAGAGGGGATGTTACATTTGGATATCTGTCCTAGCAGGCAGAAAGGCAAAGTCCCTTTAAATTCCCAGAGATAGCATCCTTAAATTCTCTGCATTAGGTATATATTGGACTACCCCTATATAGTTGTGAGGAAGCAAGCAGCAAGTGACCAGGGACACTTCAGTTAGGGCCCTCATCTGAGTGTCCCTCTAAAGATGCCTTTCTCCCTTGTAGTTGTGTACACCAAACCTAGCATCCTCAGGCAAGCTGATCTTTGCGAAGGTCATGGTGCAGCAGCCTTCATCACTGTGGGGAACGTCTCAGAAGCAGCTCATCAGTATAAAAATGAAACACTAAGTTCTAGCACCAGAACTATTTCCTTACCTTTTCCCACTACAGTTATTTCTGTTCAGTCCTCCAACCTGGTTAACTGCAGACCAGGCTGTGAGACCAACATACGGTAAGGAGGCAGCTTCTGTGTGACTGAGACTCTTGGGCTTAAAAGACACCTGAAAGAAAACAAATCGTATCTAAGTCACACAGCAGATCCTACACGACAACGAAATAAGTTAAACAAGCTCTACTGAATTGCAGATGGTGTATTCCACATTTTCAACTACCTTCATAACTGGCTGGAATCTAAATCAATCCAAGCACCAACAAACAGGCAGTTAGACACTGAAGGGAAAAAAAAAACCAAACACAAAAAACCAAAGAGAGTCTTTACAGTTTCAGGGTTCTGTGTTAGCTACATTTTTGAAGGGTTACCTCATTTCCACTAGCTACCACAAACTCTGACAGCGTGCCCTGTTTCCACGGAGGAATTGCTGCCCACACCTAAAAAACCAAACAAAAACCAACTATCAGTTGTTGTGACTTTGCACATGACTGTATCTACACAGAAACTTTTTCTCCATTAAAGATTTCTTTGTTTTCATTTTGCAGAATGTCTTCACTGTAACATCGTAAGACTGACCAAGTGAAAGACTGTAGAGCTGTGTAAATGAGTTGTACCATACTGCATGTAAGACATGATTTTTCAAAAACCCCAAACTACTTCCACACCCAGGAAGACCAGGTTGGAGGGGGTGGGGTGGGAAGGAATCAGAATTCGCTATGACAAAACTGGTGAAATGTGAAAGCAACTGGTGAAGGTGAAAGCAAGCAATACCAGCATTCATGTGAGGACTCACAAAGCGGTTCTTAGGCTAAGCCAGAGCTCCTATCCTAAATTCCTCAGGGGGAAAAAAAAAACCAACAAGAAACAAACGCACAACTTATCCCCTCCTGTAAGAATTCTATCTTTGGTCAAAAATGAAGCAGCATCTAAAATGTGCACTTATATACACTTATAAATAAATAAATTCATACTTTGGTACCACCGAAATGGACCAAAAAATTTAAAAACAGAAGGGAATTTAACCTGCAGAAGCAAGTCTGGGGAAGACCGTGTTTTTCAGAGAAAAAAGGGAGGAAAGAAAGCATTCACAGGGCTACACATTTTAACTCTATACATTTTAGGAAAAAAGAGATTGGTGGTATCACCTCATCTCCAGGTTTGAAATAAGACACACTCAGTCCACATTCCATAACGACACCAGAGACATCTCGACCAAGTGTTAATGGAAATTCGGTCTCGTCACTTTTGAGTTTCAGGGGATCCCGCTTCATATTTAATGCAGTTGCACCATAACCACCTGCAAAACATGAAATTAACCATGACACACTGTAATGAGTTTTATTAACTGAACCATTCCAGTTAGAAAGCTCTTCTCTGTATCTAGTGTGCCTCATTCCTGTTCTAACATCAGCATGGAAAAAAAAAAAGATCCTGCAATATTTTGTACTTTTACAGATTTTACAAATAAAGAACATATCTCAGTTCTTGCTTATTTGTCCATGAAATGGCTCTCCATTTTAAAAATTATGCCAGAAATTCTAGTCTGTTTAGAATTAGAAGTGTGCTGCTCCTCTGGATGACTAGTCTCTTGAACCAAGACAGTACCACCATGCAGATGATGCAGATGGGGGAGGAAGCCAGGAGATAAACCCCACCATAACAATGCTACTAATAAAAGGAAGCTGGCTTATGAGCTGCAAGCCTGTGGAAGACAGTAATTAGTTAGATTAAAAGCTTACTCCCCCAACACACAGTCTTGCCCTCAGAAAGGCAACAGCTTTTTGTGCCTTTCTTCCCTAAGAATTTGGGGAAAAAAACCCCAAAGTTTCAAAGAGGCGGTTTCCCACAGGGCCGGGGGTGACACATGCTCTTGACGCTGCTGAGACTGGTGCCTACGGGGACGGGCCGGTGACAGCGCCGGCACCAACCTGGAGGCCGGAGGGACATGTGGCCACCTCAGTCCAAGCAAACCCATGACGCCAGCCTGGCCCCGGCCCGCTTGGGCCCGGCACTTACTTCTCATGCTAAGGTCGATGGGGTTCAGGCTCGCAGCGTGAACCTTAATGATGACTTCGTTCGGGAAATGTATGATGGGGAACACCATGTCCCTGGTGAAGCGCAGCACGTCGTTGCGGCCGTATCGGTCTATGACCCAGGAGGGCATGGCGGAACGTGCCCGCGGAGAGGCGCGGAACGCGCGGAGAGGCGGCCGTCCGCTCGCCCGCGCCGCCCCGCACAGCACCCGCCCGCTCGTCGCCCCCCGCGACAGCATGGCCGGGATGCGGGACCGCGCTGGGACGCGGCGCTCCCCACCCGCCTCCACGCTCAGGCCAGGCCCGACCCGGGCC